>JAVQJG010167865.1:0-17600 GCA_036024015.1 Craterocephalus amniculus
GGCTAACACGTGTTTTCACGAACAGGGAAATGAAACAAAGGAACGCAATGTTGATAAGTTACTGGACAAAGGGCAAGGGACATGTGTCTTTTCATTGAACCTCTACAATGCAGTTATATATTCAAGACCCCCGATGTCAAATCTTAGTTTGGTGCACTTGCTGTATTAGTTATTATACTAATTTTTTAACCTTACGAAATCACATGAGGATTGAAAGTGCTTACCCTCTGGCGCCGCTGTCTTTGTCTTTGCCGCAAAGAGATGTACAAATCCCTCCGATTCAGGACAAACGCTAGAAGTTTTCTTCTCTTTTCAGCTGTGTTTCTCTTCGCTGCCTGCAATCTTCTCTTAAAAACTGCGGCGTGCATATTATACATGAAAAACCAAAAGCCAAGCAAAAGAAAAACGGCCACCCGGTTGGTCTCCATTGTTGTTTACGTCGGGTGGTGTTGGTGTCGTCGCACTAGTATGATAGTTGTACAAACCCCGCCTGCGAGCTGGCGGTCTACTTTCAATGGAAACGCTCACTCGAATGAGCCGGACCATTCAGGACCGTACCGACCCGACCCATACTCCTCAGTGGAAACGAGGCTTTAGATTCCTTTAAGCAGTTTCCAGGAAATGTTCTCCATAGTTAAAAGGATTCCCAAAGACCTTCATTCATCCCTCCATCGGAACTGTTGCCACTGATTTTTCAGCCCAGTTCTTGGGTCATGTGACATACGTCAGTCATTTTGACCCGTTTACCGTCCTTATGAGGCTTTGAACTACAGTCGATTAATCATATAAAGGTCCAGAAGCATCTCATAGATTCTGTGTCACATCTTTGTTTGATATGTCCCTTTTTCTTAGAGACAACACTGTATTGTTCATCTAATGTAGATCCTTTCTTCCAAAAGTGGCACAAGAAGTGTCAGTTTTACACAAAAGCCACAACAGAAACTAGACTGTTTTTCTTTTCTTCTTCTTAAATCACCTCTATTTGTTCCTGTAGCGTAAATGATGCTATTTTCCACTTTGTGCATAGACTTGCCATATCTAAGAGCCCAAATGCTACGCTATTATTTTTGCAGAAGAAGCCCAACTGTGCAGAAATCCGCCTGATCTGGCTAAACTGTTTGGCTTTTTTCCCCATGAGTAACACAACACAGAGTAACTTCCATTGTGGTTTAATGTGTTGTGTTGCAGCTAATTGTGGAGTGTTGTTGCTTCTTGCTATGACACTTCTGGGCCTCTGTAGGTTTAAATCCTCATTCTTTTGTCCTTCACTTGTCCACGTTTCCGCTCACATGCTGAGATGTTGGGATGAAGTTTTCAGCTAAAATATCCATCTGTTCATGTTGGTATGTTTCATAGATTTTATGTATTTGTGTTTGTGGCAGATAGTTGAAACTGAAATTGATTCTATGCTAAGTTGTCTGTCATATTAAGTGAGGACACAACACTGGCTCATTTTTTTGATTTAGGAGCCTTTTTTATATTCTTGAACAGCTCATAGGTCAGATAAAAAACACATGCTCTGAAAATGTTCAATTACAGGGACTGGAATAAAAATGAGTGGAAAAAAACAGAACAGCCGCTTAATAGGCTAATAGTGGCTCCTTGTAGTTGATCTACATAGAAAGGACAGCTGGTTCAAGTCCTTGGCAAATAGGGTTGTTTCAACTTGAACTCTGAAGCGACAAATTCTCAATCCATACTTTATTATTTTCGGAAACTGACAAAAAGAGCTTATTTGTTTTTATTTGATTCCATCAAGCCCTTTGCAGCGAGCTTTGGCTGTCAGTCAACAGCAACAAAACATTCAGCATAACTGCATGACTACCCTCACTAACTGGTAGCAGGGCTTAGGAGAAGAGAAGCTAGCGCCCTGTATGTGGAATGACTCGGCCTGGCCCTCTGACTCCATCCACACTTCTCATGATTTCGCAATGATTTTATAGTCACTCATTGCCAAACGGACTCATTAACATTTACTGTCAATCCGACTGCTAAATTTTGACCCAGTGGTCCGGCTGTGGAGTAAGAACCAGTTAAGTCTCTACTGACGGATGTAGCATCTGACAGGACTCCAACTCCCACCTAGTGACCATGAGAATCACGTTTGACCCTTTTCACACACCATCAAGTCCATTTTCTCAAGCAGTGAAAAGCACATTAATAACTGGTGAGAGTGTGAAAAGAGGAGACTGATGACACACATCTCTTCTCAGGCTCCATGTCATTACCCTAAAATCACCACCACATCAGAGCAATGGGTGTGTTTCAGACTGACAGTATCATTATTCATTCTTATGGAACATTACAATCCCCCCCTCCCTACACACACACAAACCTCATTGTCTAAAAGTATAAAAGAAACATGGGGATCAGAGGTAGATGGTTGCAATTAAGTCCAACATTTGAATAACATTTATTTCCATTTATTACAAAAGTAAAAGCATTAAACATGAACCTATGTATTATAATGACAGAAAACTGATTTACCAAACAAAATGAGCAAAAAGCAGGCAACTCAGAACAACCCAGAAAAGGTTACATGGCTGACTGCCTGTCTTTTACTGAAACTAACATTCAACTAAACCTGAAGAAATGTGGGATAAAGACTGTTTGACCCTTCACAAAACCAAAAGACAGACAGGGAGGCAAAGTAAACCTTTTGTTCTTCAAACAAGCAGACTGCTACTGTAGCGGCTGGAAGACTTAAAACAGTCAGAGAGAACACTTCTATTGGTTTCCTTTAATCAGACCGGATCAGATTCACCTGATGAGCACAAAACAACATGAGTAGTAAATTTGTCCATCCAAGCCTTGAGATTTAGTAGGTGACAGAGGAAACGTCACCCATCCTCTAAATGATCAGGTTTCACTTTGTTTAATCAGTTTGAACTGTTTAAAACTTTTTTTATTAGCTTGGTTTGACCTAAAAGCCTGTAGTTTCAGTTTGTTTCCAGATATGTAATTTACAAAAGACAATGACTTCATTCCCTGGCTGCCCCGAGATGGGACGGATGCATCATCGTTCCAGATGCAGTCTTGTTTTTCTGTACACTCACCCCATCAGACAAGCAACTTTTTCTGACATAATCCATTCCAGGCAGTGGGATGGTGCAGGGTCAGTAGTTATAAGATACAATTTCTTTTCCCCACAGCATTTCTGTTCAAGTCTGATGCCCCGAGCATGAAGAGGAACAAACTTTTCTTGCCGTTTGTTTTATTGGCTTTATGACAAGTGGCTGCCTGTCCTGTTAGTACATGTTAAAACAACACACCTGTCTAAAATTGGACAGATGCCTTCAAAATTTCCTCAAGTACTGTACAAGACTGCTGCTGACTAATTAGTTTGAGCCAGGTGAGTTGGAGAGGAGAATGTGTGAGCACAAGTGTCAAACTCTAGACCTTGAGGGGCCACTATCCTGCAGGTTTGTGTTGTTTCCCAGCACCAACGCACCTGAATCAAATTAAATAGAACCAACAGCCTCTTGTAAACCTCTTCGCAATTACCCATTAATTCCAGTCAGGTGTGTTGAACGATAGACAGACAGACAGACAGACAGACAGATAGATAGATAGATAGATAGATAGATAGATAGATAGATAGATAGATAGATAGAAAAGGAAGGAAGGGTTTCCTGAACCTGTCCTTTTTACAGCAGCAGCAGCATGTTTGAAAAATAGCTCTGCTGTCCCTCCAGTATAGGCTGTGTGGGTGTGAGGAAATGTCTTTGATGGATACCAGTTTGTTCAGATACCTCCTGATTGTCTCCAGGTGATTACCAATGATCTTGCCAGCCTGATGGGTCAAGTTATTGATCCTTCTGGCATCCCTGGAGCTGATCTGCTCTCTTTGCAGACCGCAGTGTGCATGATGGCACCGGATCCCACAGAACCGGAGGATGACCTCCAGCAGTTTGCTGTAGATATTTAAGGAATATTGGTATAGAGATCGATCGCTATTGTAACATCAATACTTTAATGTAAGGCTTGAAAAAGATCATAAACTTAATTAAAAAGTAACAAATGTGGATTTTTGGTAGATTCAGGTGGCAAGGCACCTATATCCAAAATCAGTTTCTCTCACCCAGATAATAGCAAAATAAGATTTTTATGGTCTGAGTAACATATTTGTTGTTTATGCATTAATGCCTTTAAAAATGAACGCATTAATCTACAGATGAATCCCTCTGCATTAACGTGGTAATGTACCTGTATTGGCTATATGACTTTTTGTTTTCTTGGTATTAGATCAGACCCAGGAGAGGGAGGCAGTCTTCGGTTGTAGCTGCTTGACTGTCTGGAGGCTGTCCGGTACCTTAGGTTATGGTAAAAAGGTTATGGTGAAAGGTTATGTAAAACACACCCCGCTCCATGTTTACCCACATCTTTTCATTTCTGCCGTAATCTTTCTTCACTTTCCAATGAATACTGGAAATGAATTCTGATTACATTTTTTAACACCTCCTGTTAAAGTTGAGCTGGTCATTTATCCTGTTTGGTCTTTGTCAGCTCTCATCCACCAGACTAAGTGACACTGTCATCCACAACTTCTCTGGGAATTTATATGGCTCAAGGGCTTTCACATAATCATCGCTCTCATTGTTGGGGAGAGGTACAAAGCAGTCATAGCTATCCCTGCTGAATAGCTGACCTGACCCCCTCACTGTGTCCCCTCACATTGAGCATTACTCCACTTGGCCCTAAATCATCTCTTCTCGGGGAGGTAATGGGGGTGCAGGCTCTGTCATTTTTAATGGTTTGGTAAACTGAAGTCCCATTAGCAAGATGTCAAAATGACTTGAGGGTATCTATGTATTTAAGGCTTTTAAACTGCTATTTCAATTGACAGTGAGATGGCCATGATTGGAAAAAGTAATAAATAACTTTCAATTTACAGGTATAAGCTTAAACATTCTTCCCAACAGTCTCACAAGAATCTTGAAATTTGTGGAGTTGTAAATTAGGACAAAACAAATACCTTTCTGAGGTCATTTTGCAGTTTCTCAGCTGAGCTGAGCTTTCTGAGCTTCTATTAATTCATAAGTGACTGGCCAGAAAAGAACTTTCATTGTGATATTATCCTTTCTACAAAGAAAAGACCAACAGACTAACAGACAAAAAAGATCCCATTAATCTGAGAAACATTCAACAGCTGCCGCTGTTTTAATCCACTTTTAAAGAACAAGCAGCTTAAAATACAATGAGTTCAAAATCTGGTCAAGCAGGTCTTAAGAATGACAAACGCTTGCGACATAGATTTTTGCAATGCTGGTGAAGCATTTCCAAAACAGGTAGAATCAATTGGGGATTGTATTGTTGATGTTGGTTTTCATGTGAAAAATCTTTTAATGTTGTGTGCATAGTATTTGACAGACAGTGTCAGAGACCTTTTGCATTGCTTTGTGGTAAAAACTTCAATCAAAACCATGCTGAACACAAGATGATACATGTCTTCTGCACCCTGGTGGATGTCTTTTGCACTTCAATAATTTTGATATATCACAGAGCAATAAACTGTAAATGTGCAGATTATTATTGTTAGTATTTTTACATTTGACTGCATTAAATAGAAAATAGTAGATAGAGAGTTTCACCCCATCATTTTGTGGGTCAGGCTTTAAAGGGTTAAGGGGTTAAAATGACCAAAGTAAAGTGCCCACAGAAACAGTACAGTAGATGCTTTCTGCATTTTGGTAGCTTTTCCCTTGATTAATGGTGTAAATGACATGTGTTGTCCATCTGAACAAATTCTTAGCGTTGTTAATGTTTTAGGATACCTAATTATGTTTATCTAACTGATGCACAATGATAAAGTTTATTATTGGTATTCTTCAGCAGTCATTTGGTAAATACAATGGCTTGTTCATCTTCACATTTTTTCTCCATACATTCCTGTAGTGCTAAAGCCAGCTATAGTGCAGGCCTACCTGCAGTGTTCATTAAACTGCCATGCCTTTGCAGCATCATTACAGATAAAATGATGCTGCATTGTCATGACTGTAGCATCATTACAGATAAAATGATGCTGCGTTGCCATGACTGTAGCATCATTACAGCAGGAATGAAAATGTGTCACAGATCATATTTCCATTTAATTAAAAAAACACTTTGATGAGAAAAAAAGGTTAAGAACAGAAGTTCAGTAATGTGTTTTTTATGTGAAACCACATGTCAGAAAGAATTGAGTTACAGTGATGACTACATTTTTTCTATATTTGTTTATGTGTCAAACTTTTCATATAATGAACTCAGTTTTTGTACTTCTAATTGTACACACACTCAGAAAAAATCTAAAACAAACTCTGCAAATGTAAATTCATGAGAAACGAAAGATTTTGTCAGTACCTAGGAAATCTCCTTTAAGAGTTTTCTTCTCTGGAAGTTTCTTTGACCTTGTTTACTTGACAGCTTTTAAACACAGCCATGCTGGATGTGGAGTGTGTTGGTAAATTCTCACTCATCCAGGTCATCTTGTGCTCGAACCAAGTCAAGCTGAAGATGTTTAACCTCCCATCTGAAAGGTTTTTACAGTTCTAGCTGGTCAGTGGGGAGTTTCAGCTTAACAATTAAAAGGAACACGTTAAGAGTTGTTAAGGACACATGGGGTCACTGTCCTGTGTGACCCGAACAGTTTTGATCACGAGGTTCAATGTGTGAAAGGTTGTGATACCCCCTGGAGGATGGATTCCTTGACACCTCTCTTAAACCATCTGTCTTCTCTGTCCAAAATGTGGATATTGTTCAGAAAAGGGTCCTTTATCGTTAAGATGCAGATGGACCCATGAATGTAGACCCACAGAGCTGCTCTTCAGTGTTGTACGAGGGGTTTATGAAGTGCTTCTTTGATCTCTCCAATATAAAGGTCTGAGCTCTGTTCACCGCGCTGCTTTGCATACATGATGCCACTCAGCTTGCATTTGGCTGTTTTGACCTTTGGGGCGAGCCAGCTTCTGTCTGAGGGTGTTGTGGGGTTCTTCGGAAACTCCTGCCACACATGAAAGCCCCGTTTGGCCACCATTTGCAGTCTAGAAAATCCAGTGGATTTGCCTTGACGGCGTAGAGGCCAAAAACATCCTCTGAACCATGGATGCTAGGCATGATGATGACAGAGACCAAGAAGCTCAACAGACTGATCAAGAGGGCTGGACTGGACACATCGGTGAATGTGGCTGATAGGAGGCTGCTGGCAAGACTTCAGACTATCATTTGAAATTCAATCATCCAGTTCACAGTGTTGCAGCTGGACAGAAAAGCTATTTAACGGGAGACCAATTAGCATAAAATGCTCCACTGAAGGGCAAACAAAATATTTCCTCCCTACAGCCATTACACTAACTCCTCCTCCGGTCACCACTCTGTAACCATTCAGTAAGGCAATCCCTCCCTTTCTGTATTCTATCTTTTAATATATCCTTTTTTATAATACTAGGATGCGCTATAACTGCCCCGATGCCGCTTAGAAGTGCAATAACTGTACAATATCTTTTCTTTGTGTGCAATTTTTCTAGCTCTGTGAACTATAAGTGTTATTGATTTTGCAGGTCTGTCCCTATGCAGAACAGATGATTTTGGACTTAGAAAAGTTGTCAGGAGACCTCTCAACACCCTCTGTTTTGGGAGTATTAACTGCTGGGATTGGTGATGCAACTCCTGCAGATGCAGCTGACTTGTAGCCTTCACATCCTTTTACTGGCGTGCAGTTGTGAGCATCTTTACATCCCGGATCACTGTGTGGTCAGAAACCACAGCGCTGCAGACAGAAAGATGCTGCTGTTCCACACCAGAGTCGGTGCAGTTTCAGGACCAGAACAGCATTTAATTGAACTTATTTGAACCACATTACACTCTTTTTCAATTGCAGAGATTTAGCATTGTTATTATTTACCAAGATTAGCTCTTGGTTTTGTTCCCTTTCATGCACTTCATGGTCTGGACTGATAACAAAATTCAATCTTGAGTGTCTGTCACAGTTTTCTCCAATGTCAATATCCCTTTTTAGGTCCTGCTTTCCCATTTAGTAGAACAGATTTTTCAGTGACTATCATATATCTTATTAAAGAATTGAGGAAAAAAGCCTGCCTAAACCATCTCTACCTACTGGTTTGGGTTTACCAAAAGAAAGTTTATCTTGCTGCTGTTTCAAATCTTGACCATTTCACTATCATTGCTTTATTACCTTTATCTAGACTATTTACAAAAACACATATATTCATCTTTTTCTTGTTTAAAAGAAAAGAGAAAATGCAAAGAAAGATTTCCATATTTTTTTCTTCATTTGAAATTTAAAGGGATATATATATTTTTTTTTAGTCAGATTGTGAGTTGCAACTATAGGTTAATACTTTGAAAGTGGGAATTTAGAAAGAAATAAAAAAAACTCATATAAGATGAATAAACCTCCGTAAAACTGGACTCATGGAGCCATCTGCCTCATCCAGCTGGGGGTAAGGGACAAAGCAGAAATACTGGGCAGGGAATGTGTCTTAGTCTGGCCAGAGAATGTGAATCAGTGAGATTTACAGCTCTTGAACTGCCCTGCAGTACATCCACACACAAATGTTTTTTTTCTAACACATGAAACACTTTCTGTCTGGGATGTGGGGTTGAGCCTGTTCTTCAAACCATCATTGATGGATGATAACCTCTCCCTGTAAGTCACTGCAGAAAGAAGCAACAGTTCAACAAACTGTAAAGCTACAGAGTCCTTGACTTTGGAAACTGTTCAGCTTCAGCATGATTCTCATTGAAACTTAGCTACAAATCACCCAACAAATATTTGCTTTCCAGTGCACTTAATCCAAAGGAGCATGATATAATGTCCAAACGTCCTCTGTGCACTTCCTTGGTCACCCAATTATGAGGTGAATTAATTCAGTGTTGTTGTAAATCCATGGTTAGCAGGGCCCTCCAGCTGCACACCTGCTTTTCTCATCATTGGCTGTACTTCCTCAAGATGTAGTAATTAGTTGGAGACATGGCTCAGGCTACAGGGACCTGGATAAAGCAGATGTTTAGGGGATTGCTGATCCAAGAGGTTAGAGGGAAATTAATACAGATGTAGCCTGTAGGCTGCTTCTCCTTATCCATGCATATCTTTGACTTAGTGCAGCAGGTGGAGGAAGAGAATTTTAGATCGGCTCTGAGCAGTTTGCCAGTTTAAGTGCTAAATGTTAAACTGTCATCTTTAAATGTGCAGAATTTCTCTAAGCTCTGGCTGCTTTGGAAAACAGAGGTGTGAAGCATATCTGATGGCTTTAAAAATACTCACACCATAGACACAAACAGTTTTCATTTAGCCCCAACAAAATCCCATGAGTGTGCATGGAGCTCTTCGTGAGCACAAAATTCATTACAACACCCTAGCAAAAACTACATTTAGCGTGTTCCAGCAACTGTGCAGTTCCAGAAATCCTATTTCCCATAAGCAGATCAGGATAATCCTCAAATGAAATGACAGTACGAGTAAGTCTGGACAGGGATAGACGGGATATAATCTTCTGATGCACATTAGAGAAAACTGGAAGTTCTATTGCTGACTGGCCAACCTTACATGACCTCTTAACATCATGTATGATCATACCACCTTAAGATAAACTGCACTCTAAATAATCAATGCCTATTTTTATTCTTTGCTTACTGTCAGCAGCTGGCTCATTGAACTGTATTTTATACATAAATACACGTACTGACCACTTTATTACACCTGTTTAATTACTACACATAAACAGCAGGGGACTTGATACCACTTGATGCATTTAGGCACTTGGTCTAAACATCTCTGGGGTCCAGCCTCATATCCATCCATTTTCTTGCTGTTTGTCCAGGACTGGATTTCAATGTCAGCTGCATAAACAGGGAAGCCCAGTCTTCCCTCTTCCTGGCCACCTATTCCAGCACATCCGGGGGATCCTGTGGCATTCCCTTGACAGCAAGGTCAAGGGAATGCATCCTGGGGGTTTCCCACGGTCTCCTTCCAGTGGGACATGCCTGGAACACCTCACCAGGAAGGCATCCAGGGGGCATCCTGACTAGACGCCTGGCCGCCTCGATGCGGAGGAGCAGTGGCTGTACTCAGACTGAGAGGCTGAATCATTCAGGAGGGGCTCAGTCTCTAAGGGAGAGCCAGGTCACCCTGCAGAGGAAACTCATTTCAGCTGCTTTTTTTCACAATTTCATTCTTTCAGTCAGTACCCAGAGCCCATGACCATGGGTGAGGACATACAGAGAGTGCTTAAAATGTGCAGAGATGACAAAAAGGCAATAGTAATTTTAAATGATGACTGGTTCCAACCACAGTATGCAGGATATGTCTATGAACACACATGGTGTCAACCTTGAAGCAGATGGGCTAATGCAGCAGGTAACTACCAGGTGCCCTGGGCATCTAAGAACAGGAAATTTAGGCTACAATTCACTCAGGTTGTCTGAAATCCAGAAGGTTTAAATGCTACTTCTTCCCAGGTCATCTCTCATCCTTACCTCTGGCAAGACACTTAACCAACCTTGCCTCCGTTGGCATCACTGGTGTATGAATGTTCGATGATAGTTGGAGAAGTCTTTGGCACAGATTGACTGCCACGTTTCAGCCAATCTGCCCCAGGGTAACTGTGCAACACATTTAGCTTTGCCCCCACTCACTTCACGTGAAGTGAGAGTTTGATGGATTCAATTCAAGTGCTTTGAGAGCTACCAGCAGAAAACATAAATCTCATCCATTATTATCATCAGCACACAGTGCCAGTGTGGCCTGGTTTAACCAGCACAGTCTACGTCAGTCCTACTGCTGACCATGTCCATCCCTTTCTAAGCACAGTGGAGAATATCAAGTTCAAGTTCAAGTTGACATTCTCTTTTAGTTGCCCAAAGTGCAGAACAGAGTAAACGATAAAAAAATAGGACAATCAAAAACAAATTTCATAAGCATCAGGTAGATGTGATCATTTCTCATCCTTCCAGTTAGCAGACGAGCAGCTGCATTTTGAGCTAGCTGTAACCGGTGCAAAGAAGTCTGGTCTAAGCCGAAATAAAAAAGGGACATACAGTAGTCGAGCCTGGACTTGATCAGCAGATGGATAACTGTTTCCAGGTCAGCCTAAGGCTTGACTTTACCAAGTAGCATAAGATGGGAAAAGACGCTACTGACTACTGAACTAATTTGTCGATGCAGATTTAATGAGTTGTCGACAATTATTCTGAGGTTTTCAACATAGGCTTTGTGAACAGATGGTTGGGGGGCAAATGGCTGCGATTTTGTCAATGAAAAAGCTCAGACATTTTTCACACAACGGTGCTTCAGATGGGGACATAGTTGGATTTATCAGATGATTTAGAGTATGATACAGCAGGATGATGCACCTTGTGACATAGTTCAGATCAGTTAGTTTACTGGATTCCAATGACCTCCACAGTCACCACATCTTCATCCAGTATTCCACCTTTGGGATGTGGTGGAACGGGATATTCTCATCATGGATGGGCAGCAACTGCACGATGCTGTCTTGTCAATATGGAACAGAACCTCTGAGGAATGTTTTCATCACTGCGTTGAATCATGCCACCAAGAATTAAGACAGCTCTGAAGGAGAAACTAGGTCCAACCTAAACCTTAATAAGCTCCAAAGGAATTCTCCATCAATCTAAAAATGCTGTCATTCCCACATCCAAATCTTAAACATACAGTAATCATCATAACCAACATTGTCACTCTGAAACACATCTCTTTTTACTGAAGCAGAGTTTTACAGAGCTTGAAAAGAGCCTGAATTCTCTTGTGGGAGGATTCCCTCAGCAACATGTATGATGGAGTTTTCTTTCATGCCAGCTTTCTTATTGTATCTCTGTCACTGTAAGGCAAAGAGGGAGGTATCTCATTTTAATGAGAGTGTATAATAATAATAATAGTAATAAATAACAAGCAAATACAGAACACAAATCCTTCATTTTCTTCAATTACATCAAGAAGAAATCTGCTTTGCCACTACCAGTCATCACAAATCACCAATGCTCATAGCTTCTCGCTCAGACTTGGACTGGTCAGGATTACATCATAGTCATTGCATTACTCTGATGCCTTGACACAAAAGCAAAGTTGAATCGGAGTTTATTCAACTAATGAGTCAACTCTGACTCAGAAGAATCGGCCGTACAATGACCTCACTTAGGTTTCACAGCTGATTTCATCCAAAGGAAGCAAAGCAAACCTCTGATTTCAAGCTGAAGAACTTTAGTATCTGACATGACAACGCTTGCTCACAGACTTTTTCTTTTTATAACTTTCTGACTTGCCATGCAACTGTAGCCAATTAAGGAGACCTTTTAGCATTTAGCTCTGGTTTATTGTCACCCACACATACACGCTGTTGTTCTCTGATTTCACTCTTAATTATCCTCATGCATCACCAGGACAAGAGAAGGTGAGTTTATTTTTATGGCACATTTCCTAAACAGGAGCTTACATAAAACATTAAAACCATTACAAATGTATCAAAGAAGGCATAAAAAAGTAGTAAAAAGACAGCAACAGTCACAAAAATCACTATAAAATCATTTTTAAAAAATAGGAAACAAATTTTTATCTTCATCTTGAATAATATGCACTTAGCTCAGCAATATTAAAATACTGGGCTGCAGATGAACCAAAATGTTATTAACGACTAAATTATTTGACAACATTCTCGAATATGTTGTTTCGACGAACTTACAAAATCTGAGCATTGCAAGAATTTGAATGGTCAGAACTTTTACACAAATTTCAGACCTTGCTTAATGAACTTGGTACACGGAAGATCAGTTAATGCAAATGTGGAAGTACAGCTCCAAAATTTACAGCATTAATCTCCCATGGGTCCTCTTTAAAAGCTTACAAGTTCTGTTAAATGTAAAAAAGAACCTGCACCAATATGCAGCAGCAGACTGTTAAAAGGTGACAAGTGTTTATCAGTGACCATTTCTTCCATTTATATTGTAATTAGAAGGCATCAGTAAAGAGAGAGAGTGGAGGTCAAGGCGAGGAATAAAAAGCTAAAGAAAGATCTGCTTGAAGTTCTGGTTGACTGCAGAAAATTATGGAGGAGGTTTGGTACATTCTTGAATGGAGGTGATTTGTTTTTCTGAACAGGGACACAACACAAATATAACCAATGTGTTATTTAAAGAAAACCCTTCAGTTACTCCAAACACAGACATTTGCAAATGAACATCTAAAAAGCCAGATTCATTTCCTGAACAAGTCATGTGGAATGATGAAGTTGAAATTAAACTATCTGGCTGAAATTACCAAAGATGTGTAGAATTTTTTGATCTCCCATGCATTGGGTTGTCAGTCTGGAAGAACAGATTAAAATAAATGACAGCAAAAACATAGAGTAAAATCCCAAACCAGTCTTTCTGAGGGTTTGCAAGCAGAAGGGTTTGCAGTAGTCCCAATATTTAAACATCAATGAGAATTAGCAATGCATGCAATGTGTCATTGAACTCAGAGCTGTAAGCTTTTTTAATCAAGAAGAGAGCAAAAGTCACTGAAAAAAGAACTTAAGGATTTTTAACTACTACAAATAATAACATTGAAAGGTTCTACCCCAATGTCCTTCCTTTAGTTTGACCATTTGATGTTAGGCAGTATTAATGTCCATTTCCTTCAGGTGATTCAGTTGCTGTGGTCGCATCCAAATGGCCTCCAACACTTTCACCAGAGAGCTCACCAAGGCTTAAACCCAAGAAAACAGATATCTAATCCTTACAAAACAGAAAAATTTGAGCCAGTTTAAATTTGTAAGTATTTACTTGTAGCCTGGTTTAACTTTGCTTAGGATACGTTATTTTCTATATCACAATTAAGTCAGTTTCAGCTTACTTACATGTATTAGACACTTTTCACAGGAAGTAAACAAATTTAGTTTAGGCCCAGTTGAATATACCCTGTCCGTTCCAGTTCTGTTACACTCTATTTTCTATATTATTATTATTATTCTCTATTTTGTGGTCCCTCAGTTGAAATCAACTTTCTGGCTTCCAAACAGCAACAGGAGTGCTTTTGTATTAGCTGAAATAGCCTGTGTTAGTCTACATCTGCTAAAAACACTGCTTGGTTCAATTTGAAAAAAATTAGCCCCAGCAGTCAGAAAATGAGTGCTAGCCAATAAACAGTGTAGTCAGTGGTGCTGATGTGGCCGGGAACAGGGCCTCTCCGAGCCATTTGGGGGCCATAAGCAGAGCTGCTGGAGTGCCCCCCCAAACTCACAGCTTCTAAGCTGAACTCCAAAAAGAAGATTTCCATTTTTGCCACTGAAGTTGTCTTTATTTTCAAAGTAAGTTCTCACTAAAATGTCCACTTCCAAAGAACTGCTACAAAACTTTAATTCATATTTTTGTCTCTATTCAGCATTATTTTCTTGAAGACTTTCAGTCAAAACAACCAAACATTCAATTCATTTTAAGGATTTTAACTATTTAAACTGCTGTTAGAATCTATCAATGCACATTGAACCCACTTTTTTCTTTAATACCTATTATAAAATATAGGTAAGTATTTGGTAATTTTCTAGATAAATAATAACAATCTTTTATTTCATAGTACTAAAATCTATACTAAAATCAAGATCATTATGGGCCTGTGCATAAAATACTGTTTGCAAACATTAAGGTTGAGTTTTGAGTATGATACAGATAAATTTTCCCAAATGGGCAGAATTGTTCATAATGATTTACATTTTCTTCTTACTTCCAAAGCAAAGTTCTACATACATATCACTATATGAGTGTCAACCCCAGCAGCTGTAAATTTAAATCACTGATAGCATAGTCAATCCATTTTGTTGTAATTTTTCAAACAGTAGATTACAAACCTTACCACTACCATAATGAACCAGAACCATAAACCTGTCAGTCAGATTGAATACTTCCAATTCAAGATCTGTGATTGGCTGTGATTGTGGCTGCTTGCATACCTTTTTTATTTTCTTCTGGCATGGTTATGGCCCACAGCAGACTAAATCATCCTTATAATAAATCATCGACACTGGATGATGCTTCCCAACAATATTATGTTTAACTTTGAATACACCGTGATAATGATTAATCTATATCCTAATTTTTTTGTTCCCTGTGTGCAGTGCATGGTGGGAGCAGCTCTGGCTGTGAACGTAGCTCATACATCAGCATTATCCTCTCCTTGGAAATGTTGTGCTTGTGAGGAATCAATGGAGATTCTGGAAAAAACACTTCCTTTTTATAATTTTTCTCCTCTTTCTCCGAAACTTTGAAAAGCCAGTGTGTTTGCCTCCAAGGGTTTAATGCAGCTTTTTTGCAAGCTTGAAGGTGTTTCAACGCTCAACAGAGGAAACAGAAGAAAAATGGGCCTGGTTCATTCATGCTGTTCTTGAAAAACACAACTCAGTCTCCCAGTGGGTAACACTCTTGTTTAAATAGTCATCTGCAAAGCTGTTCTTGCTCAGCAGTACACCAATCAGTCGTGTAAAATGCCTCCAGAATAATTCAATTGGCTTGAGGACCCTTGATGATCTTGGAGATGAAGAAAAATAATTCATGTCTCTATTGCCCTTGGGTCCTGCGTTCCTACCTGACTGAGTAGCTGCCATGCTGAACACTCCAAGCATAATCATTAGTGTGTTATTATTTATTATTATTCATTAACCTGTGGTCAGCAGCTGGGAAGATAAACAGGGGAGGGAAGTGTCCTTTCTAATGAGAGCAATAACTCTGGTTAAATGAGATTATTCTGTCACAGGGTGACATGGGGGGGAATTCATAGCAAAGTTGAGTCATGCAATAATTATATCTGAGTCATGACTTGTCAGTCATCCTAATCACACTGAACCAGAGGTTTGTGTTCTTGGCCTTTTTTTAAAAATAGAAAAGCCTATAGGGTTCAAAGTTGAGAAAGCAGTCAGTGTGGTATAAATATGGTGAGATTGTTTTATTATATCACAAATTCAGACATAAGCAGACAAATATTAAACATTCTTATTAAACATCCCAATCAACTAAGTCTGGACTCAGTCACACTACTGAACTTGGGTAGATATTCACACTGTGCTACCTGAGAACAAATGACAATTTAGCATTCCTCTTTCAACAGCAAGTAAAACAATCAAAGGTCAATGAGAGAAAAATTAAACAAAGTATTAAAAACTGTTTGTATTGGTAAATCACTTTACTAAATTAGCTCATCTTTTTATTTTGGATTTACATCTTGTCTTTGGTCATTTACATGCCAGACACCATATTTGTGCCACCATTTTCACTGTGGTGTCTGTGGATGGACAAAAAAGAGGGAAGTGAGAACCCTCTCAGCATTAAAGCTGTTGTTCAGGCATTCAGCCATTCCTTTCCTGTTTTTGTTCCTCATGCTCAACATTTTGATTTCTTTTGTTTTCTTGTCATGGAAGTATTTTTCCTTCATACTGACACATTTGTGATGGTCTGTCTTTCTACTTTTATCTTTAAAGATTTAGATGAAATATTGCAGATGTTTATCATACTGTACTGTCAACTTTTTTTACAGGTTGAAATTGCTTACAAGGGGTAAATACCCTACCTCGGAGCACACTCACCAGAATCCATCTGTATAGGGATGGAAATAATGAAGGGAGGAAAGCACCAAATATAAACCAAAGTTAAAATAAAATATCCGCTCAATCAAATGGAAGGCCGGAAGGTTATGTATAGGTCAACTATAGTTAGCTATTATCTTGCATCTGTAGTGGATGGACTTTAAATATATTGGCTTAAATAACATGATTTCCTGTCCAGAGTCAACATGAGGCATACTGCTTTGTTTCTCCCCACATTTCCAATGTGGTGTTCTGGTGGTCCGATCTTTGCTCATCCATCGCTGCAGCCCCAACGCCTCCAGCTATTTGAGATGGAATCTGCTATTGCACATGTTTTATCAAATGGGAAATGTTCAAGTAAAATTGAGTGTAAGGTTTCTGCTCTTACATACAGCAGGTTAATAGGTTTTTTGAATTATACACACACACACCTATATATATATATATATATATATATACATATATATATATATATATTATGGCAAGCCGTTTATGAAATTAATATATATATATATGAAACTGAATATATTTAATGAAATTTCAGAATATTGAATGGAAGTCTGAATATATTGAATGAAACTTGTGAATATTTATTGGAACTCTGAATATATTGAATGAAAGTCTGAATATATTGAATGAAACTTGAGAATATTTATTGAAACTCTGAATATATTGAATGAAAGTCTGAATATATTGAATGAAAGTTCGAATATATTGAATGAAAGTCTGAATATATTGAATAAAGTCTGAATATATTGAACGAAACTTGAGAATATTGAATAAAAGTCATTGTAGCTGACGGCGTTCAGCGCACCTCACCATTCTGTTTTAAATGTTGCCATGGCAACGCCAGAAGTCAGCATTCACATAGTTTTTCCCTTTGTTTACCACAATTTTCTTTGTAAAGTACAACAAGTTATTTCATTAATATGAAGTACTCAGTTATTTGTAAGCATTTCATAGCTAAACTACCATGTTTCTGTGAGAGAATGTTCATATCTATTGTGTGTCATGAGACTGCGCACTGGAAGC
>JAVQJG010167868.1:0-16600 GCA_036024015.1 Craterocephalus amniculus
AACTTGCTGCTAAATAACAAAGACATGTTAAAGTTTGCATGATTAGCAAAATTTAAACCAGTTTTGATCAAAATAATCAGTTTTCTTTCATTCCTTAGAGCTGTTTCTGGCTTATAGAAGAATGGAATTAATCAGCACCTTTTGTTAATAAAAGAGGATGAATGTGAATAAAGATCAGTTTGAATCGAGAATCGAAACAGAATCAAATCGTCAGCCCAAGAATCTGAATTGAATCGTGAGTTGCGGCAAGATTGACGCCTCTACAACTTAGGTAAATCGGCAACACGTCTGCAACATGAAGGGATTAAGAAGGACCATTTTAAAGAGGCAGAGCCTTTCAGATATAAACGACAGAGCTTCAATAGGCTGAGACAAACCGAGTCTAATAATTGTGGAACAATGTAAAATTGTGAAGATCCACCATCTACAGTGTACAAAATCACCATGATTCAGAGAATCAGGAAGAATCTCTGTGTGTTGGGGGCAAGGAAAATGGTCCAACTGCAAACTCGTGATCTCTGGGCCTTCAGGCAGCGCTGCATTAAAAACAGACACCAGCCCCTAAAGGAAATCACTGCATGGACTTAGAAACACTTGTAGAAATCTCTGTCTTTGAACACAGGTTAACACTGTATCAAAGAGGAAGCCAAATGTGAAGACAAATCAAAAGCGCTGTTGTCTTTTCCCACAAAACTCATTTGAAATGCTCTTAAACTAAGTAGAAGATGGATCAAAATGGGATGGATAACATCAGCCTGGAACAATACTTTTCCAAAGACATCTCATAGTATTGATACGTAGAAAAGTCTTTTTTTAAATTCGTTATTCTTACCTCTACGTATGGCAGCCAGCAGGTCTGAGCGCGCATCGCTCATGGGGATCATCCCCAGCATGTTGGACTTCCTCGTAGAGGGCACTGCGTCCATAGCCGTCTGCCCCACGGCGGCGTGCGGCGGGGATGGGTGGGCCTGGTGTCCCACAGGAACTCCGGGGGGAGGGGGCGGAGGGGCCGCCGGGGGCGCGCCTGAAGGCGGGTGGGCAGGGGAGGGCACATAGTTGGCCGGGGGAGGAGGGGGAGAGGGGGAATAGGGGCGAGAGAGGGCGGAGGAGGTCGGGGGGACAGCGGAGGCGGCGGAGGGCGGGGCGGTGGCGGAGTCGAAGGCGGTCTGCGCAGAGGGGATGGTCGGGGGCGGCGGAGGAGGGGCAGGAGGGATGTAGTACTCTGGGATGGTGGAGGGCTGGCCCCTGCAGGAAAGACAACAATGGCTTCATCAGCTGGAGCGGAACAGCTCATCTCCATCAAACTTCTCATGACAGGAAGTAAAACCCTACCCGTGTCCGGACCGGTAGTCCTTAACCGACTGTTGCCTCGGACCGTTCACCGTCAGATCTCCTCCAGCCTGGGGTCCGTGTCCCGATGATGTCCTGCCCAGAGAGGCCACATGTCGGCCCGTTGCCGCTGGCCCCGCGCCCGGAGGCTGGTTGGCCGGCCTCAGGCCCCGATCCAGAGACTGGGTCTGGGCTGCAGCGCTGAGGTGGTCCCTGGCATGATGGTCGGTGGGGTGGGCAGCACTGGGAGCCTGGGTGGAGGGGTGGTTGGGGCTGGCAGGGTAGGAGTCAGACGTCATTGATCTGTTGGGTAGAACGTGAGAAGGTGGGCTGCTGGACAGAGGAATGCTACATCTCATTCTCATCTTGGGAATAAAAATTAAACAAAGATAATGTGAAATATCAACATTTAAAACCAACAACCCTCCTAAATATAAAGATGAAAGTCTTTGAGTCTAACATCACATTCTCCAGCAGAGGGCAGCACAGAACGGGAAATAAAATGACCAGTAAGTGCAGCGAAGGACCAGAATCCTCCCTCTTACTCAGTCTGTACAATGTCATGTTACTGTGACCAGAGTGAGACAAGGAAACAGGAACTTTGAGGAAAACGTAAGTATCACGAGGGTATACCTGCTATCAGGGGACAGTGAGCCCTCAGAGGACATGCCATGGTAGGGAGATGGAGTGAGCTTGGCGTCTGGTCGGAACTCTTTGTCGTAGGCCAGGACGTTCCACTCCTGGCGACGGTTACGAGCCTTACGCACCTTTAAGAGCACATTTGTGAAGATAAAAGGTGAGGAAATATGATTTTTATTGGCAAATCCAGTCTTTTACCCATTAAATGATTTAAAGGAGAAGTCCACTTTTTTGCAAGTGGGGCGTTAATTGTGATGTAAACTGAAGTGTACTGGACACCTATGGTACTTTTTGGAGAATTGGATCCTTCCCTGAGATATTTGTTTCAAACACCAAACACCAAAACGCCATACATGGAACAGTATTGGGCGTGCGTTTGCGATACTAAATCAGTTAAAAATCAGCTATTTTTTCAAATGTCTGTGTAAATACCGTAGTATTCATTCCGTCCCAGTGCCTTTTTGAATTTTTACGCTCCTGGGCTGAGATTAAAACGCTATTTTTTACAGTGTTAGGTGCGTGACGTCACCTCCGCACGCAGACAGCCATTAGCGACCTCACTTTGTTTACTACAGCGGGCGCTCAGAAGAAAGCACTGGGAAGCTAACGGAGGCTAACTTTTCAACAAAACGGCAGAAGAATTGGAATCGGAATTGGAAATAGAAGAAGAGTTTGAATATGACGGCCATCCCTATCGGTTTGAGCCAGAATATACGGATGAGGAGATATCAGAAAGGAAAGCCTACAAAGGATGTTATAGTAGCTTACAATGTTTGTCTACATTTATGTATGTAACAAAGACGTCAGCTTACTGAGAGGTTTCCAGTGATTTTTTAAGGATAGGTGCTGGATATCGTTAGCATAATAGCACAATAGCCTAAGGCATATTTTACAGTTTTATTAACAACAAAGCAACATTGCACAGTGACTCAGCAGAAGTGCAAAATCTGTCAGGTATGCTATGAGGCTAACAATATGTAAGAACCATTAGCATTTTCACAGTTGAAAATGACTGACTGTTGATTTTCTTCCACTTATCTTCTGCTTATCCTGTTGTAATTTTAAAAAACTGTTACCACAAATGAAGAAAAGTCTATGTTTCTTAACCATTACCTTTTTCATCAAACAGTTCCTGTTATGACCTGGTTTTACGAGGTGAATCCTGCATTTTTCCTCCCACATAAAAAAAGACCAATGCCTCTGAAAGACACCTACTGGTTAGATGGGAATTTTATGGTGTAGGACGAGAAAGGCAATCTAATAAGCAGGATGTGTTGCAGAACAACTGCTAGATGAAACAATACTTCAAACACATATCTAGGAGCAGTACTTATCCCTTTTTGCCAAATATAAGCGAAAACTGTTGTGAAATGAACATTTAAAAACCAGCAGATAACATGTCTAGCATTAATATTTAGCTCACTATAAGCTAACTATTAAGGCTGGGTTTAAAAAAATAGATTAATCGATTAAAATCGATTTAAGAATAAAAAATCCATCATCGATTCATAAAATGCCAAAATCAATTTTTTTAAAGGAAGAAAGTTTTTATTTGGCAATTCTTTTCTACTGTAGTGTTTCTGTTAACACTGTATTCTGTTTACCATGTAAGACTGGTTATTTTCACAAATAAATGTTAGTTATCTATGTGACATGCCAATGCTGGACATTTTTAATGAACATGAATATTAAATGTATATAAAATACACACTGTTGAAAGGTTGCGTTAGCGTTTCATAAAAATTGCCATCTGTGAGTCTGTAATATTCAAGAAAAATTGATGTGACATGAATATCTGAAAATTAATCGATATTGAATTGAAAATAATCAAAATCGGATTCACTTTTGCTCTTGCGAATCAAATTGATTCAGGAAATTAGGAGTGATACCCTGCCCTACTAACTACCAAGGAGGCATTGCTAATTAACTAGCTAACATGAGCTAGTTGCCTTCGCAAAGTTGTTTCATAAAAATCAGGATCACATTTTTTTTTTCAAAATTAGAACTTTTACTTGATGCTATAATTCATATTTGCTGACTTAAATGCAATTAATTCATCTAAACCTTCAAACATTATGCACATTATGTCATATATCATGACATTTTTGTAATTTGGCCAAATAGTTTTTGTAGCTACAGAAAGACAGAATGATTTTAGTTTGTGGATGAGGAAACGAAATCAACAGTTATGTTACTCTTACTTACTTATTTACTTGGACCACACTTTCATTTATCATCGTCACATCTTATTTTTGCTATGCTGTTCCAGATATTAATCATGTTTGTGTTTATAACTGGTTTGTATATCAAGTTTGAGCCGATAAAAAAAAAATCTCCTCATGTATATTCATTATATACATCAATGCTTTGTTTTCTTTCTCCCTCATTTTTTTGTAGTTTCACTTAATTTTAATTCAATTTGGAGGAAACAAGAACACTTATAAAAACAGGAAAAAGGTTATCCAGAAATTGTTCTAATAAAGAATCTAAATTGGTAGTTAACACAGAAATTTTCCACTAGTTCTAGAGAAAAGTCATCAAAATGATGTAATGAAAGAAAATCCTAATTTTAGCAAATAAATTCTGACCTTCTTCACTTCTCTGCCTGGGTCTTCAACCTGCTTCTGTTGCTCCTATAAAACACAGACAAACAGACAGGAGCGGAGAGAAAATGAGTCACAGGCTATGTGGCTCTGTCGAGGGAAAATAAACTGGACCCCATCGCCGGTTATTCCACCACGGGGTAAGAAAAAAAAGTCACAATGAACCAAGCACACAAACACAAACTAGTCTACTGACTACCTACTGACTACAGTGCTGAATAACAGAGACGTTAGCACACAGTGAACGACAGACGCAAAACTTGTGGGAACACGAAACAGCAACCAAGCCAAACACAAAGGGGTCGGAGAGGAAGAGGTGGCGTGCTCATGTGACGGATACAAACAGGAGGGAAGGTGCGCAAGTGTGTGTAGCTTTGTCATAAATAGTCTTGATTTTGTGTGTTTTTTTACATGTGTGTCTTACCATTGTTCTGATATCCTCTGTGATATGTGTGTTTGTACTTATTGCGAGTGGTGTGTGCAGGGAGGAAGTAGGGGGGGTTGGGCAGGTTAGGGGTCGGGGTTTTCTTACAGAGATGGACAGGGGGCTCCTGGGTGGGGCCTGTCTGGAGTGGGGCCTGTCAGGGTGGGCCGGACAGCCCTATGGAAACATGGGAGAAAGACAAGCTAGTGCGTTAGACGGAGCAGAGGAAGAGGGGTGATGGAGGGAGTGCATATCTCGGAAGGATAAGCAGCCAGAGATATTATAAAGAGGAGGAGGAGGAGGAGGAGGAAGAGAAGGAGGAGGAGGAGGTGCTGGGGGATTAAAGAGCAGCGATGGATGAGCCAGCCTCCTGCAGCCACCTCTGCTGTTCAAACCTGGTAATTTTTTTCTTGAATGAAAACTTAAAATATGTTGCTTCTAAGAGGTTTTCATTTTTTTCTTTTACTCTGCAGATTCCAGGTAGAAGGGAGGGAACAGAAAATGTGAGAAGCATTATAATCAACAGAAACACCGACACAAAGCAGCAAATGCATACAGCAGCAGCTGTTTGACAAATCACAAGTTTAGATTTAGGGGGGAGACTTTGAGTCAAAGAGAAACACCGGCAAACATAAACTCTGAATTATTTAGCTTTCCAGCCATCATAAGTGAATAAAAAAAATTCATAAAATAAAAAAAAGTGAAATATCATAAATATGTGAGGTAAAATTGAAACAAAAGCTATTTTCATATATAGTCATGAATGTATTTAATTATTTACTCATCGTTATACATTCATTCACACATTAAATAATTCACTGAATTATGCATTCACTTACATGTTTACTAATTTATTCATATAATCTTGACTACCTCAAACTAAAATCTTGATATTTTGACAAAATGTTCAATTGTGTATACATTAAATTAAGTTTAAAATGATCTGCACAAACTAGGACTCCATGTGAATTCTCTGTTTATTCTGCTTTGTTTTTTAGTTTTTATTTCAATGTTATTAAAGTATATATTTAAATAATAGCATTGAAAATCATGAAAAAAAAAACCACCAACCTGTTTCTAAAAACACTGGGACGTGGCACAAAATGCAAACTATTGTCTGCAATAATTTGCTGATCATCCCAAGCTTTCAGTTGATAGTAATAAAAAAAATCTATGGAAATAATAACATATAAGTTAAATGATAATATGATATTATGGGATGAAACTTGGAAACCATTTAACTTGTTTATAAATCTGATGCCTTTTTATCTTATTTATTTTTTATTTAAATTTTATAGGATGTATTTATTATTTTTTTAATTTTTCTTTCTTCAATTGTTTTATGGTATTTGCTTTTCCTATGTGTACATAAATGCATGTATGGATGCTTGGTAAACATATACATTTCTAAAAGAGACAGTAAACATTGAACATAGGAGGCACTGGGAGATGGTGGGGAGGGGGGTTAGCTTGATAAAAATTCTGACACTTAAATATTAAATCGTGTATTATTAGTGACATGAATGAAAAATAATATGAATATTGTGAAAGAAAAAAAAATTTAAACTGAGAATTTGATTTGGTTTAGGAAATTTAATTCATAATTTAGTAGCTGAACTTTTTTACTTTGAAGCCATGCTACTGGTTTGACTCCTTGTTTGGCTAAAATAATGGATGGACAAATACATTGATAAATCAATACACTAATAGATGAAAAATATAGGATTATCTTCATTTCTATAGTTAATTTTACATATTTCACGGTATAATTATCTCTTCACATTAAAGTGTAAACACTGTGAGTTCTTGCCGGTTTCATTTCTCTTTGATCATTTCTTTGTCTTTCTACCTCTAAATAACGAGCGTATCCAACTGCTGCTGTATTAGTAACCCAGTACACAACGAAGCAAAGCTAAATGGGGAGGTACAGTAAAAAACAGCAATGCATCAACGGAAATAACAGCAGAAAAATGGCACGATAAGGCAGGAGAAAGCAGATCAGTAAATTAAAGCAGATGATGGATTTCTTTGACTTTTCCGTCACACTCTTGTCCGGCTCCACGCCGACACACATCTGAGCTGTCGCCGGCGCTCGCAGATACGCCCCCGCATGCACACGGCCTCCGCCTGCACCGCCGTCACATACCTTCTGCCTCCTCTTCTCTTTGCGTTTGTCCTCGGTGGCCTGCAGCATCTTCTCCTTCCACAGGTTGAAGAAGTAAGAGGGGTCGGTGTAGAACTTCAGCGCATCCTTCTTGTCGTCCCTGGAATCAAAGGAGTGGGATGAAAAATAAAACACACGCTGTTCATGCGTGTCAGTTAGGGGGAAATGCCACGAACCTGTAGGGGCTGAGGATGTTGAGCGGCGGGGGCTTGTCACAGCGGTGGTACATCTCCACCACGGGGTTGGGCACCGAGGTCCTGGAAACCACCTGCTGGTCCTGGATCGTGCTGCTCTTAAAGGCCTTCCTCATGTTGATATCCTGCAGGGAAACTGGAAGCAGAGGAGAAGCGTTTGATGCAGGGGTTTAGTAAACAACTCCACAATTAGGCCAAAAATGAGCCGAATCATAAAGCGAGCGTGCTTAATGGTGTTCACGGTCATAATGCCGGAGAACAGCTGTTTGATCTCCTCAGACAGAGGTGGATTAGCAGCTAAATCCTGAATTTACAGTGCTGTCCTTTGGCCTCGGCTTCCAGATTTGCCAACTTGACAGTCATGAACTGAGTCAGGATTTATGGTGTTGAAGGGTAATCGCTTGTTTGTACTCTCAGCTGACATTAGCACAACAAATTCAATCATTAGAATCCAACTGTCACGCGTTTCAGAGCGATATTTGGCGGAATGGTTGACGAGTGAAACAGATAGCTTGATGGTGTTTTGTATAACTAAGGGGAAACTTGTAGATAACCGTGCAGCTTCTCTGGGATTGGTCTTTCATTTTTTACTTATAAAGTTGTAATTTTTGGAGACGACAGCCAGTTGGATTTCCAGCAGTACCACAGCAGCAATGTTCGTGGTAAACGTTTCTGTGGAGTTTTCCTCCAAAGCTCTGTGCCAGGTCAAGTATTCTTACTGTGTAGTTGAACATCGGGACCCTCTCCACACATCAATATTCAGTATTCTTCATGTAGATTATGACCAGCTCCTTGTTCTTTATGCTGCTGAGAGACAGGTTGTCGTCCCTGCTTCCTCCCCAGACAACACTGAGGTGTCTTTGATATATGATGTGGTGAGCAGGGGGGTCGAATGTACACACCAGGCGGCCAAACTGGTTTGGCGGTGGGCCTAATGTAATGCACAGGATGAATTTGATAAATGTGAAAATGATATATGACTCTGACCTTCATTAACTAACAAAAAGGAAACTGAAATTCCTTAACTCTCCGTGTGAAGTTTTTTTTTTCCATTCTTAAATCTGAGACATTCCCGAGGCAGGGGGATAACTTGTTTATTCTTTAAATGTGACTCCAGCTTGTACTACGGTACGAGGCGAGTGAGTCCAGGCTCTGAGGATGATTACACATATGTGGAAACGAATAGGGGTGGACATCTAAAATAACAAGTTCCTCTTCTTATAATGTGAAATACTGGCTTTACTTACATTTCTCAAGCTATTGCAGGTTGTTCATAATTTGTTTTCTAAAAAGTTGATTCCACACTCTCTTTCTATCCTCTCTTTGGGCTCTCTCTTTCTGTCCTCCATCTACGTTCACCCTTTCTGTCGTTTCCACCCCCAACCGGTCGAGGCAGATGGCCGCCCTCCCTGAGCCGGGTTCTGCTGGAGGTTCTGCCTTCCTGTTAAAAGGGAGTTTTTCTCCCCACCGTCGCCTAAAGCTTGCTCAGAAGGGGATTGAATGAAGACTCTTTTGGAGGCAGTCTGTTGGTTTCCTTACATAGGCTATTTGTTATTAACTGACTGGTATAAATGAATGTATGACAATCGGATTTTAAACTGATTGCCTTTGAAGCGCCTTGAGATGATGTTGTTATGAACTTTACAAATAAAGTTGAATTGAACTGAATTAAATTTATGAAATTCAACCATCTTGATACTGCACTTCTTTGCACTAAAAATAAAAACAAAAAAAAATCATATTTTTGTTATTTATAGGTTGTAATGCTGTTATTTTATTGGTCCAGCTCAGTTGCGACTACATTTTGCTGTATGTGGCCCCTGATTTACAGAAAATTTGACACTCCTAGTATTGCGAGTGTAAAATCGGGGGCTCAGCACACAGACGTGTGTTGGACCTGTAACTGGAGATGTACTGGACTCTCTGCCACATCTGTCTGGTGTTACTGTCTGATGCTCATCCTGCTTTAGTAGATGAGTATTTTGCCTCATCACTGGTCCTGAATGCAACATTTCTCTCCTTGCCCCGTCTCCTTCAGCAGGCTCTGGACCTCCATCATCATCATCCAGGGCTTCTGGTTAGGATGGACCCAAACGCATATGACAGTTGTATACACAACTTAAAGGGGTGGTTTTATGCACTTTTCTCCCCATCTGTAGATCTTCTTTTACGCCTTAACATTTTGTGAAGTTAATGGTTCAATCATATCCCAGCGCCTTATTTTCCCTCCGCTCTTGAACGTGTCTCTGATTGGGCGGCACCCTGGAGGCAGCCGAGCAGTGCCAATCTGCCAATCCCTCTGCTCCTTACTCCGCCAGTCTTTCTGAAGGCCGGGCTTGTTTACTTTTTTTTCTTTCTTGAACGAACATGGCATTTTGTTCCCATGGTTCCTTTGTTGGTGGAGTTGTAGACAGGCGAGGCCAGTCTGTGATAGAAGCAGTAAGAAGTACAGTCCGATCATAAAAAATGCTTCATTTAAAAGTTTTAGACACTCAAAATTATTCTAGACAACCCCAGGGTTGTTTTTTATGAGGGGTTTTGCTCCTTTCTCGAGTTAAAACAACCCAAAATACAATTCCATGCACTTAGAAAAAAAACTACTTTGCATGAAATCACCCCTTTAATGTATTCTAGGACCTTCCATGTACACCTCCAGGTCCTGGTGTGAAAAAACGTCTAAGCTGGCTTTTGATAAACAGTACGCAACTGGTGAGAAATCCCTTCAGGTCAGAATTTTACAGCTTCTGTCGAGGCACAATTCCTTTCCTGAGGGGGATGTGAGCTGGGATCAGAAGCAGGGATAAGCGGAAGCGACTGGCCCAGGTGTGGCTGTTTTGTGTCTGGTGTTAACGTGAAAGACCGAAACCAGAAGCACCAAAGTAGAGCATCTCTGCATGTTGCCCCCTTTTATCTGGGTTGTGCGGACCTCCGTTAACTGAGTGTGGCTGTCTCACCTCAAGCAGCAACGCACAACAGGCACAAAAACAGTCATAATACACAGCCAACATGCAGCCAGGGTATATGCAACAGTGTGCACACACCACACAAACGGAGACGTATGCATGCACGCTCCAAGAAAGTGAAAATAGGACGGCAGGGACAAATTTAGTCTTCAAGCTTGTTGCATCAGCTTAGCAGGCATCTTACACACCCATAACACACACATTACGGGCCGTGGCGGAGGGAAACAGAAGCCTGCTCGTGCGTCGTTTTGTGTGCACGACCGGAGCAGACAGAGAGAGAGAGAGAGAGAGAAAGAGAGAGAGAAATCCTGCATGCATGTGTGTCAATCCCTTAAGAGATTTAAAGGCAAAGCTATCCAGGATCTGCCAAATGGCTAAACACACGCACTCTGATTCATATTCACACATGGGGAGGATCAGTAAACACCAGTCTGCCAGATCAAAGGTGAAACCACATCAGTACGACGTTTCCCGAATAGTGTTGTGCCTAATGGTGAGTATTTACTGTACATGTTTTATGTGCTTGTACAGAAAATGATGAATACAGTGAAGGATAAGTGGGGCAGAAAGTATAAAGAGGACCTGGTGCACAAATATATATATATATATATATATATATCTATTAAATAAAAAATATGAATGTATAATAGAACAAAAATAATCTGAAAATGTTTTATTATCGATTCAACCCCCCACCCCCTCATAAAATTAAGAAAATAAAAATAAAAACGTATTCTGGCAGTTTTAAATTTAGGAAATTTTTTAAATGTTTATTTTTACCAATTTTTTTGGATATGGTTTCGTCTCAGACAGGTGAACAACTGCTCATCTTTACATTCGAAAGACTCAACCTCTCTGAAAGGCTCCTTCTATACCCACTCCTGTTTCTAACCTGCATCCAATCAACTAGAGACCCACAATATCTTCGGCTTGATATCCAGCTTCAAAATGAATAAGCGGATGTGCCACCAATGAAATGAATCGATAAAATAGCAGGCGCTGAGAAAACATAATTCGGGTCTTTTTTCAGTAGGATATGATGCACGTATCTCACTTGTTTTTTTAAAAAATAACTCAGTGTGACGTGTCGTACATGATGCAAGCTGAAACATTTCACTGTTATATCTTTATTATGTGTGTATTGCCAACAGGAAAACATGACAAAGAGTCTGCAGATGTTACTGTATGTTAGGAAACACGATCATCTGTAATTAGGCCTGGGGGGGAAATTATCAGTATCTGAAATGTCCATCTCTTTATACTGAACATGTCTAATACAGCACTGCACAGTTCATGAGGCGCTTCATTTTATTGTGTAACCAGATGATCGATATGTGGTAATTCTGCAGTTTCCCTTTATTAAATCACACGACACACTTTGCAGTTAAACATCTTAATTGAATTTATGGTTAAGACTTTTTTCTGGTCTGAGAGGATCTCTTAGTAATTTCAGTATGTAGCATGTATTTGTACTTCCCTCTGTTACTGCTGTGTTGTTTGTGAGGTGGAATTTGGCCAGCAGAGAGCATAAAGAAGGAAATAAGTAACTATAACCTCTATTATCTTGAATATTTACATTTATATGTACACTGATATACAATCTATTTAGAAATCAAAAGCAAAGCAGAGATAAAAATATAATAATAGATTTATTTTCTATTAATGAGAAATTTTTTTATTTTCTCAATTAGTTCCTTGTTAAATTTTCTGATCATTTTTCTTCGCTTAGAAACATTTTTTTGTTTTTTTGTCTGCAAAGACTCCAAAATCTAAGGGGCGATTGGGTGTTTGATCTGTGTGTGTGTGTGTGTGTAACTTTGCAGTCGTAGCACCCTCCTGTCTGATCGGTGTTTGATCATTCCTTTCTAAGCTTCCGTCCCTGCGGTCGAATGAATAATCCACAGAATGAGCAGCCGATGCAACTTTCATTCAGACCCGTCTTCAAAGAGACCTCTGGCTCTCAGCATCCGCTATTCGTCTCCTTCTTTTCCACAAAACTCTGCCTCTTTTTCTTGGACCGCATCCCTCGTTTCCCTCCGTCCTTCCGAGTCGTCTACCCTAATAGTTGTCTTCCCCTCCACACATTACCACGCACAACATATTAATTACAGCTTATAAAGCAGCCGCTAAAGACCTGCTAATACCCAGACTGATGCGCAGACGGGATGCCAAAAGAAAATGCAACAAAGGAGAGGGGAAATGAGGAAAAGACCGATGAGAGAGAAGTGAAGGAATGTGAACGATGAGAGGGGGAGCAAATGTGTGGTGGGAAATGAAGAGCGGAAAAAGAAGAGGAGAAGGAGAAGATGAAAGAGTGCGAGCAGGTGAGGGGGAGGAGGAGTGGGAGAGGAAGGGAGAGACGAGATGAAGGAGTGCTGAGCTTTTTCTTTTCTGTTCCAGTCTGTCTGAGGCCGCTGTGCTGCAGAATGACTCGGCAGTATCAGCGAGGAGAGGGAGAGGGAGGGATGAGGAAGAGGAGGAGGAGAAGGCTGAAGATGGAGAAGAAACTAGAGGAAAAGGAAATAAAAACAGAATGGGAATGAAAAGACAGGTGGGAAAGGAGGGGAGGCAGAAAATGAAAGAGGAAAGACAGCAACGATGAAAGAAAGGCAAACAGATTGAGCCTCTGGGGCCACCATAGTCCTCCTGTAAATACTAACAAGACAACAGCTGCCTCCCTCTGTGTGTGTGTGTCTGTGTGTGTGTGTGTGTGTGTGTAAGCCTATCAATTACTACATAAAGAGAATTGATCTTCAGAGACAGTAAAAAGCTTAATGGTGGAGTTTCTGACCCACACAATCACAAACCACAAGCACACACGTCTCACACACAAAAACAACTTACATCACCTCACATACACATCATGGTCTATTCTGAGTCGGAAACGTCTCCAAACTTTTTTTAAACAACCGCTGACGTGTGTGAACGCTGTCTGCAAAGCCAAAAGAGATATTTCCGAATTGTACCGGTGTAAAAGAAGAGCGATACAAACATGTTTTATACATGCTATTTCCAGCAGGACACATACACACACACACACACGCACACACACACACACACACACACACACACACACACACACCAGCTGGCTGGTTCTGTGAAAACCCTCGACTCTGTTAGAAACGTAGCAGCAAACACTGGTAAAACATTAATGTGCAAACTGTGGTGGTGAAGGCAGCTCGGAGCGGTGCGGGAGAATGAGAGGAGCACCCAACTCATGTTCTTCCTCCACGACTTCCACTTCACCTCCATGATGCAGCTCACTTTTATTTCAGGGTTTTCTCTTGATTTAAAGGGATACTGTGACTTTTAGCGACTAGGGGGAGCTACACCTGTAACACGGCGCTGTTGCAAAAAAAAAAAAAACTGCATTTCTCTTTCTGGCCTCATCAGACACCTCCTCTGATGGAAGGAGGGAGAAGTAACAGAAAGTACAGCTTTTTGTGTTTATAGAGGGGGAGCATAAAGTAAAGTTCTGCAGGTCACATGATCCCACGAGAGGCGGATCCGCTCCTGAAAAATGACAATGGCCATTCCATTTTATATGGAAGGAATTAAAAAAAAAAAATTCTATTATATTATTTCTATTATATTATTACTAGAAACATATTTTCTAATAATATTTAGATTATTTGAAAATTAATTGTTAATTTCATAGATTTTTTGTACTGCATCTTTTTGTTGAAAATAATCGATAGACTAATCGATTAATCAGAAAAATAATCGCTAGATTAATCAAAGAAAAAATAATTGTTAGGGACAGCTCTAGTTTAAAGCGGAATGAACTTTAATTCGGAATTAAAAGTCTCATGTTTACGTGGCCAATGTCTGGCCTCTGAAGAGGGCAGGCCCCTCGTAGTGCATTGACACCAGAAATCCTCCATAGGCTGATATTTGGCTTAAAGGTTACACAGCGTCCCTTTAGGCAGATGAAATGCCACAATAGCTCAGGGATTTTTAAACATGACAGTCTTAAAGTCTAACCAGTCTAGGTGATCTAAAAAATCTCAATACTGAGCACCTGATGTAAATATTTTTTCTTGCTCTGGAACAGAAAAGAGTTTTTCTTTGCTGAAACCAGAACTAGCTTTGAGGCTTGGAACAGAAATACCTGATTCTCAGGGAGGATTTATTTACCCTTAAAGGGATAAAAATGGGGATTTTTGGACCTAACATGGCTGATTGCTTGTATGCTGAGGAAGTCAAGACATTGTACGATGCTGGTGGAAGTGAGTAAGTGCAGAGACATTTTAAAAACATTGATCATTGATTTCATAGAGATTGAAGGTAGTGACAGAGACCAGAAATCTACAGCAAGGAGTCACACTTTGTAGCTAAATAATGAGGATTTTTCATATCTTAGTTCTTTGTTTGTTTACAAATATTTATTCATTTGAAAATAGGGGTCACACATATATTTTCTTTCAGTAGTGAGAGAAATCCAGCTAACATTTCTCAAATAAATGTGAGATTTTCATTATCATTGTCAGAATGAAATCCTTAATGCAAAGAGATTAATCTGTGAAATTAACTTATTATTACTCATAAAATCAGTTTTGTTACAGCAGTGAGCAGAATTCACTGAACTGCCCTTTATCCTCCCTGAAGATAAGTTGCTGATATATTTCAAGCCTTAAACTTAACTCAGATTAATAAACTAGAATCTGATGGCAGACAGATTAAATATGGTTCAGGCTTGAGGAAGCAGGAATAGATTGAAACTTGCTGCTGTCATTAGACCAGACTGAGTAAGAATGATTTAGGTTAAATTACCTAACCATGTTAACTTAGTTGTTAAGGTTTAAAACGTTTGACAAACACTGCTCTAAGAAAGGACCCAGACACTCACAATTTTTTAAAATAATATTTTAGTGAGATTATAATACATTTAGAAATTCATTATGACTATAATTTTTGCAAAACATGTATGTTTTTTTCATTTTATTCCACAATAGACACATAAATTTACTTTTGATAATATTGTTGATATTTCCCGACATATAAAAAATGCAGAAAAAAGGGAATAATGCAGAAAAAAACGGAGATATTTTAGCGTCTTATTTTAGCGCATCTTAAATCTCTCCCGCCTTAAGAATAGGCATTTGATCGCATATTTCCTGTGATAATGCATTTCCAGTATATTTCAGGAATCCAGTTTTTATTCTGCCTAAAGGCTCTGATCGATAAGCTTCTGTACCTGGGTTCTCCCTGTCACTATTTCAAATTTCAAGGCAACAAAACTCAGACAGCCACACACCAAAGCTGAGCTATTCCACAAACAAATGGTGCTGCCACAATGGCTGTGTCCTTTTTTTCACCCTACAGTCTGTTCAGAAAGTGAGGACTGAACACAATGTCCTCACGTCCTCACAATCGTCCTCGCAGCTGTAGCCTGGAATCTAAAACAGGTCCCCATACAAACAAGCTCAAAGGGCTGCACCCATCCACCCACACACACAACACAGCAACAAAAAACTGACCTTTTATCAATGAATCATCAGCATAGCCATTAAAATGCTGCTGGATTGTTATGAGGGAAGCACCACCACACACACACACATACACACAGATACACACACTAGAACAAAAGGAGGACAAAAACAAAAATGATGCCGCCTCATATAAACACTTGCACATACAACCACACGAGAACGAGTCCTGCTCTCTAACAACACAATAAATAAACCATAGCAGCAGAAAAAGCACAAAACAAAACACAACACACACACAACACACACCTTCCTCCACAGTGGAGTCGAGCTGAGTGACTTTCACGGCCAGCTGGTCCACTCTCTCCTGCAGGCTGCTCATCCTCAGGTAGAAACTGTTGGCTTCATTAAACAGTTCTCCAAAAATGTCCTCTGCATGGCGACCTGCACAAAGACACACACATACAAGAAAAAAAAAAACACAGAAGTATATTCAGTTCAGAATAAGTGAAAGTACCATTTGTATTAGAATCTGTTGACACATTCCCAGCCATCATGGTGATGATGAACACTGATGTAGAATTAAACCAGGAAATAACGTCATCTGTTATATCTGATCACACTTATGCTGATGACACTCGCCTCAACATCACCGTCTCACTAGGGTCTCACACGATTGAATCACTACATGGCCATGTCAGAATTTTCACCAGCTAAATATAGATAAACGTTTGGTAACAAAGGCCTAGTTTGCATGACAACGTTCGACAATGTGAACAAATTTGCATTTTTTCTCCCCCTTTTTGGTGATTGAAAAAAAAAAAAAAAAAATCATTTGTAAGACTCTGCAAAATG
>JAVQJG010167883.1:0-10965 GCA_036024015.1 Craterocephalus amniculus
TGGCCAAAGTCCACACAAGTCTCCACCAGATGCATCCTTGATAAAAGGGGCGGGGCAAGAACACATCCGGGCATTTGTGTGTACTTGGCGAGATGCGGACTTTCGGATTGGAACAGTAATTGGGCTGTTCATGATGACGTTTCTCAAGTACACGAGAACACAAGTACAGAGAAGAACGCATGTTGAGAAACGGCCGATGTTTTATCAGTAAAAATACACAGGATGACCCAGGCGAGGGAAACCCCACAAATGTCCCAGACTGAATGTTGGGAATAACCTGTCCGGCGGATCAGGACCGTCCCTGAACGCACCGCGCCGCGCCTTAGACAGCTGCCTCGTCCTCACTCTGATCCAGGGTAAACAGGTTTCTCCATGTTTCCGAACAAACAGCTGGATCGCTGCACGAAGAGTGTTTTCATGGTCTGAAAGTTTAAATCTGAGTATTTTAGAAACAGCTGCAGGTCTGAGAGGCGAGGAAACGTGATTTAACGTAAAAAAAAAACATTAAACATGAAGCCGTTAACGGGGATGTTGCTAGGTAACAGCATCTCCAGCAGAGGGCGCTCTGACTCCAGCAGGCAGCAGACGACATGCAGAGCTTTGCTTCCAGAAACACATCAGCACCAGTTTAGATTTAGCCGTACTGGTTCCCACCTACTGGTTCCCACCCAGCCGTACTGGTTCCCATGTGTACTGGTTGTGTACTGGTTGTGTACTGGTTGCGTACCTGCAGCCGGCCTCCGTCATGCTGTGGTATCCCGGCTGGCATCGGTCGCACTTCTCCCCGGTCACGCCCGGTTTACACGCACACACGCCTCTGTTGTCACACTGAGGAGACTCTGAACCTGCAGACACACAAACAGGCGCTTTTGCACATTAACCTTTAGCCGCACATTCCAGTCATCGCCCATAAAGCAGCTGAAACACACACACACACACGGTCACACAGAGCCAAAAATTACACTTTACAACATCAGGACAAAACATCACTGTTAGCTTTAGCGTCAGCTAGCGTTCAAACTGTTAGCTTCCACTTCAAACAGCCAATTACTCGTTTCTTTTGTCAGATTCTAGCGGCCCGGTTAATGCTAACCTACTGAACACTGAAATAGTTAGCGCAGACTTTATTTTTGATTTTATCTTTGAGGTTGTCCACGCTAACGGGATATGTTAGCATCAGTTAGCCATGCCTTTAGCGTAACTGCAGGATCTTTTATATAACAATTTAACTCATGTTAAAAATCTCTCTTTTTTCAAATATATGCAAAGATGTTAATTTAATTTTCATTATTATTTATATTTATCTGTTTTACTGGTCGTGTCGGGCAGCAGAGTGTTGGTCTGGCTGCTGGGTTGTTTTTGCCTAAATGAAATTAAGAAAAAAAAATTCCCTCCACAAAAATCTGCAACATCAAAGAATCACGAGAATTGCAATTTAAATTGAATCAGCACCCAAAAAAATCACACAGGAATCAAATCGGGAGGAAAACATATCGTCCAAGCCCTCGTGATTTAGCGTAATTACGCCGTATTTTGAGCTAAAGTTAGCAGGAAGCTAGCGGCTGTTGCTGGCTAAACTGAACTAAAATTTACTAAGAATCCAGAAATTAAAAATTTGTTCAAAGTTTACTCATGTGGAGGGAAACTTTTAACTGCTGTCGGTGCTCGCAGGCAGCAGCTTTGCATCAAGAGTTCAACACGTTTTCCTTCTCAGAGGAAATCATGGATCGGCTTGTTGGAAACCGAAGCTAACCAGGAACCCTGAGCCGTTCTGCCGGTCCCGGCCAGGTCGGACTCACCGATGGGGCTGCAGCTGCAGGCCAGGCAGCGGCTGCCGCTCGGCTCTCTGTAGTAGTTGTCCAGGCAGCGCTCGCAGTTGGGCCCGTCCGTGTTGTCGGCGCAGTTCCTGCAGTGGCCTCCGTGACCCGTGGCCCGGTACAGCTCCGCATCGAAGTAGCACTCAGAGCTCTTCCCGTTGCAGTCGCAGGCTGAGAAAGAAACGCACATTTCCAAGATAACGGTCAGAAGTACAGGAAACAGAGATGCAGCTCAGGGTTTATAACACGATGAATAAGGCTGAAGTTTAACCCTTTAAAGGCTGTCATAGAAAAGGTCCGAATGTGACGATGCTGCTTTTTTTGTCCCACTGTCGAGTCATTTCTTGGTGTTTTATACTTTTATGATCTCTACAGTTTATGTTAAAAGATTATTTGAGTCAATGAGAAATAATCATTTACAAAAGTGGTGAAATTATGCCTTCAATATATATAAAAAAAGATTTAGCACATTATGCAAAACATTATAAATTTACCAAAATAAAGAAAATAATCCTTTACACTGTGCAAGTTGTTGCAGTGATCTCTCTCTTCTTGATTTTGAGATAGAGTCCTTTTTAGGAGCAGAGCACAGCGTTTTGATTGATTTAATCTACTGTGCATGGGCATTTTTTCTACTAGGGTTTCATTTGATAGAGAATGTTTTACATTCCTAGAATGTTAAAAATAAAAGTAAAATGAATATTATACAGAGCAATACTAATTCAAACCCCAGCATTTTGCTTAACAAGAAAGTGGGCCTGATGCTACTCAATAAACAGACAAGGAGAGTGATCTAAAACATTTATAAATGCAGAGAAATATCAAATAGTTAATAAGTGAACAATGTTAAACTTTTCGATTTTAAGCTATTTTTTATATAATGGGCTACACAATAATCATTTGTGTAAGTAGGGCTGCTGCATGTACAGCCTGCCACACAAGCCCCCTGAAAACCAGCTAAACTATCTAAAATACACTAAAGATGATGACGTCCTCGAGTCGTGCCGATGCAGCGCCTTGAACGGTGCGACTCTTAGCTTTCAGCTAAAAAAAACATTGTTCCAGCTATTATAGTTTTTTTTTATGACAGGTTAAATCGGATCATGCTGATCTGGGACTTCCAGGGGTCACTTCGTTTTTAAAGGGTTAACGTGTAAATGAGAGTTAACGGCTCCCTATGTATCGGATTCCTCCGGTTTCCGGTCCTGATCGGACAAAGTGGAATACGGGGCTGGAGTGTGGGAGACGGATAAGAGTAAAATCCCCGTTTTAGTCATGCATCTGCACTGAGTAAGAAAGTTCAGCTGGCAGGAATTACAACTCCCACAATCCTCCAGGGACCCGCGGCAGCAGCAGCTCCGAGCGGATCTGCGTTTCCCAGCGTTTCCCAGCGTTCCCGGCGATGCCGAGGCGAGACTCACGCAGACACTCGTTGGGGTTGTCGGCCGTCGCCCTCCTCCACGGCCGGTCGTTGAAGAACGGTTTGCAGACGTCGCAGTCGTCGCCCTCCGTGTTGTGTTTGCAGTTACACACCAGCCGTCCCACGCCGTTGCGCACACACTCGCTGGCGTGGCCGTTACACTTACACCTGCAGCGGGGAGACACACCATGAAGAGTTCACAGCTGAGGAATAAGACACAAATTAAAATAAGATGTTTCAGAGCCTTGAAAGAAAAGTTTTCCATTTAGCTCAAATCAACGTTTTCAGGTGTTTTTCCACAAAAAAGCCTCACACAGCGGAAATAACGTCCTTAGAGGGCTAGCTGTTAGCTTCCCATGACGTTTAACACACCATCAATTTAAGTTTTGTTTAACTTTCCAACTCACTTCCCTACAGCTGTGGAAGTCATTAACTTATGTTGCTTTTAGCATGAAGGAAATTTTACTTTATTAAGATAGTCTTTACTTCTCTGAAACTGTGGCCCATACCTGTTAGCTCTGAGTTAAAACCACAACTAGGCTATGCTAGTTTTATTAGCTTAGACTTTAGCTAGCTCTTAAACTGCTAGCTTTCATTTAAAAAAAGACACTGGCTTATGTTTTGGATACAAGTTCGTAAACAGCCAAGTTAACGTTTTCTCTAGCTTTAGCTAGCTCTTTTACTGTTTGTTAACAGATAATTGTTTGCACTCCTTTGTGGACGAACGTTGAATGCTAGCTACAGTCACTGCTAACCTACGGAGCACTGATTCAGCATTGACTATATGGAATTTCATCTTTGACTTTTGTGTTTAACCCTTTACTGAAACTTTTAAACATTACATTTTAGAAACGAACACGTTCCTTTAGCTTTACACGACTACTCACTATTCACTGCTAACTGGGGTCTTTGTTCAGAAAAAAAGGCTAAAATCCTCTGTACCTGAAGAACTAATCTATGATTTAATGACTATAAAAAGCTAAACCTTTCATCTAAATCTATCAATCGGAAGCTAACCTTTAGCTTTTAGCTTTTTCAAGGATTCAGGGAAGTTTATTCTTGTACCAGCTCACATTTACATGTTTATGGTATGAAATTTGAAATGAGTTCCCGGTTTTATCCATAAAAAGAAGAGCAAAAGTAAAATAAAATAGGACAAGATTTTTAAAAAAGGGGAAAAAAAGTGAAATCGTGCTAGCAGAGGGCTTGAAGAGTTCAGCGAGGTCAAATCAAGTTTCAACAAACACTTGAGTTTCCTTCTGTGGGAGCTTTTATTCGATCTGACTCGGCCCGGTCGTACGTGGATCCGTGATCCCGGCTCCACATCATCGGCTAAATAACGCAGGAGCTCCTCAGAAACCCTCCTTGGATTAGTGAAGGTTAAACCCTGCAGGTGCGAGGCGCAGGCCTCTTCCCCTTTCTTCCGTCCGTCATGGCCGTCGGTCCGCCCCATTCCCGTTTCCCTGTAATCCAGCCCTGTCGGCCAGGAATGTTAGGAATGCTGGCTGTGTAATGGAAATCTGCTCCACATTTCAAACAGATTATGGCTGCAGAGGCGCAGTGTTTATCACTCTTGTAACGACTGTCGAACCCCCCCTGGCCCCCGTGTGTGCTGGAAACGCTGCCATGTAAATGAATGTGTGGGACAGAGGAAACAGACCATCCAGCCAAGTCTGCTCTTATCTGAGGAGACGTCTTAAACCGGCTGCAACGTTTCACTGCAGAAAAAGAAGATCGAGGTTCGTCTTTACCTTCCACCCACAGCGAAGTCGGAGATGGCGTAGTAGTACGATTTGAGGACCTTGGGGTCGTTGAAGACCTCGTCTCCAAACGTGTTGAGCCGGTTCAGGGTCACTTTGATGTCTGTGGCCGTCACCCAGTCCTGCAGCAGACACAGCAGACACAACATCACACCTCGTACACAAACACCAACTTCCCCCAAAAGCGCAATCAAACGTTTTCATACCGGAGGGGGGAAATTACGAATGTTATCAAAACATCGTGGACGTCCTCTACAGGGCCTAACGAGGACGGGAGGGATTATCGTCGGAGGTTTATCTGTGTGGAGCCGCTGCAGGAGTCAAGGTTATCACCGCGGATGTTTTCCAGCTGTACTCCGTTATCTTCGTTAGCATGATTCATATTGAGCCAGGCTAGATCACGGAAACCTTGACTTTCTTTTATCTTTAACAGCAGATCGCAGGAACTCGAGCTGTTTTTCTGTTTTATTGAAAGGGATGAAAAATTCCTCCACCAGCATCTAACCAGGACGGGATTATTTGGTTCAGTGGCTCTGATGTTCATCACGTTTCTACCAAACAACAGCATCCGGCTTAGAAACGTGACGCCTATGTGGAAGTGCCAAAACCTGCAGTTCCCCCCTCTACCACTAGGGGCTGGCTGAGCCAATCCCCATAGACTCTACTGGTCTGTTGGCGGCTAAATACCTCGTTTTTTAGCCGCCAACAGCGCTTTAGCTTTAGCCCGCCTTCCTCTGTTAGCTGGTTAGCTCCCGTTAGCTCCAGGTTAGCTTTGTTAGCATGTAGCTCAGAGTTTGATGGGTGATCATCCCTCCCCATGCTCACAGCCCCCCTCTCAGCGTCTCCTCATCGGCCATTTTTGGGTTTTCTGGCAGTCACGAGAGTCGTGACACTACCCAGATGGCGATGGCCGGAAGGAAACGCCCCAACAAGTTTCTTTTTAGCTCTACAGAAATCTATGGGTCACCTGGTTCCTCCGTTTATTTCACAGTCTGTGGTTCCTAGAGCCAGTCATACGCTAGCCTGGTAGGTGTTTGTAGGCCGGACAGCGATAGAAGTCTCAGCTACGTAACGGTGTGAGGTCATTGTGAGGAATGAAGGCAGTGAGACAGGGACAGAACGGCTTTAACTTCTACCGAGTCACACGGGAAGTCTTTCCACCAATCAGCAGAAGGGAACGGAGAAGAAGCGCAGCTTGGTTCAGATGTTTTGGAACGCATAAAAACAGCCGGGATTGTGCAAAAATGGTGGTCTGGCCTGGACCATGAAACACCCGGAACCCAGACCACGGACTGGTGGTACAGGAGATTCCCATTGTGGACGTGATGAGAACCACTTTGTTGGATCTATCAGACCCAGAACTAAAGAGGCCCGGCCTGCAGGTTGAGCTGATTATGAGATGTTTCCCGGCTCGTAATGGAAGGAACACGGATGATGACTCAGCAGATCTGGCGGCTTTCGGATGAAGCGGTTTCCCGGTGCAGACATGAAAACTTCAGAGAAGAATAATTTTATTTTATGTGTTGGACAAGCCGAGAGCCAGATGCAGAAAATCTCTCAATAACTCCAGGTCAGTTCTTTGGGTTTGAGGGGGTGGGAGGCTGTTACTCAACATCCCGCCTGTTTCACAGCCTCATGGGAAACTGGGCCGGCAGCGGCTTTGTTCCGTATCAGCGGGAGGTTTATCGGCCCAGAGGTTCCAGCTCAGAGCAGCTGTTTGAAGACAAACACCTCTGAACAAAAAGCAGCCAGTCAGTTAGAGCGGGGGGGGGGGTAGGAAACAATCAACACCAGGCAAAATGAACGTTTCAGACTAACTCAGGGAGGAAATGGGTCAAAGTTGTGTTGCTGTCCAGCTGAACATCGTCCGCCCACTCAGGAAACCTCCCTCCGCCTCCCGCGGTTCGCAGGCTGCTGTGAATCCTGCTGTAACTGCTGGGAAAGTGTGTCCGTGACTCAGACAGGAAGCTGACCTGTCCTCAGTTAACTCCTGCACGGTGGAGTCCGCCGGACCCGGCCGACGGGAACGGGGCGAACGCTGTGGGAACTTTGGGCCCTGAGGCAGACGCTGCAGATGCTAATCACACCCCTGACGTGCCGCAGCTCGCTTGTTTAGACGTTTGCAGATCCAAACAGTCTCACTGATGCAGGTCAGGAGGCTGCCACGAATAACAAACACGGAGTCATTCGAGCCCGAAGGAAGCTGTAACCATAGCAACACGCTCGGGTTCAGGGTTCGCGATGTGCTGGCCTCACGGTGGCAGCTGCAGCTCCGATCCCAGAAGCTCGCATAGATTCTGAGTCACACCGGCAGAAACTGTACACAACATTTGTTTGCCATCAATCAGGCGCAGCTCGTGGAACGCGGCGGTCTGGACATGTGTTTTCCTGCTGCTCCTCCGAGAGCCACAAACATCCAGCGAGCTGTCGGACAGCCAACCGGAGCCACAACGGCCTGCAGCTGCAGCGAAACCAAACATCTGAGACTGACTTCAGCTGCCTGAACACGGCCGCTTATAAGAGAGTAAAACTTTTAGTCATACAAGATAAAAATCACAAAGCAGAACAGGACAGGAGAAAATGAGAAATGTGAACAAGTTCTTTGTGACATGGCTGCCAGAGCCCTCCGGTATAAACGATGCTCTGCAGGTGAAAACCAACACACTGCTACGTGTGGACGACGAGGCGGCAGGGCCAGGATCTTTTACACTGAACACAGAATTCCTGTAAACGCGATGAACTTATTATCTTTCCAGTTAGAACTACTTCTTCTACTGAATTATAGACATGTCGGCTCTTTTTGTATCTCAGGGGCGATAAGACAGGACTCAACTGGGAAATGCTGCTTAATTTAATAATCAGAACGTATGAACCTGGAGACAAAAATCTACTAGAGGTGAGGACATTACTTTTACAGATCTGGACCTTCAAAAGAAAGGAATAAACAAACATAATCAGCAGAGCTGTGATGTCATGTAAAGAATGAGATGATGAAGAGGGAGCAGGTTAGACCAACAGGCTCGTCTCATGAAAACGCAGGACGAAATCTCCAATCTTCAGTTCTTGAATAAATGCGAGACATTTTATTAACCCATCCTTCCAATCTACATCTGGAGTTCCCCAAGGCTCCATGTTGGGGCCCTGTTGTTTTGGATCTACATCTGGAGTTCCCCAAGGCTCCATGTTGGGGCCCTGTTGTTTTGGATCTACATCTTGAGTTCCCCAAGGCTCCATGTTGGGGCCCTGTTGTTTTGGATCTACATCTGGAGTTCCCCAAGGCTCCATGATGGGCCCCTGTTGTTTTGGATCTACATCTGGAGTTCCCCAAGGCTCCATGTTGGGCCCCTGTTGTTTTGGATCTACATGCTCCCACAAGCTCAGTTCATGAACACAAACCAAATACCTTTAAGTGGCATGAGGGCACCTCTAAGCTGACCTAAAACTTAAAACAAAAACAGCTGATCTTCAGTTTGGGTGTCGGTTCCAAACAATCTGATTCCATAATCGATTCATTTACCGATATTAACCACTATTTTTCTTTAAAGAAATTCTTAGATAACCAATTTAATAAAACACAAACCAGTTATCTAGGAGTAATCAGATTACCGCAATAAAAAGATATGACACACCTTCATTAACTTCAAATATATTCAACAGTGTTGACATCACTTCCTGTTATTAAAACATTGAGATTAGCAAAGCTAACAGTTTAATTAGTGTTAGCTGCTAATGTGGGAGGTAATAAATAAATAGTTTACAGGTGAATTAAACCCAATGGTAAATTTTTTATAAGCCTAAATGAAGAGGAGGTACGGACTTCCTGTGTTTTCAGGAGTCTGGACTCTTTGAACAAAGTTTTTAATGGAGTTCTGCTCCAGCTCCCATATCTTTATGCTGGTTTCCCGATTTAACATTTATTTAAAAGGTTGCTGCTGGTGTCGCAGCTCCTCTTTACCGTAAACATTCCCACGACGAGTTTATTAGGAACTTGTGTCCGTCTGCCTGTCTGTTCTTATTTATAACAACCCCAGAGACCTTTATGAACCTGAAACCTCTGACTCTCACTGAACCCTGAAGCTGCCCTGCAGCATCCAGAGGACGAAATACTGCAGTTTACAGCTTTGGTTTCCATGACAACGCCGTTTTACTTCACGTTGCCACATCTACAGCTAGATGAGAACATTGTTTTGTTGTTATAAATAAAGTTTAAGAGACAAAAGATCTTAAAGTGTGTGATCAGAGAAGGAAGGCCGGGAATGTGTCTTCGGACCACCAGAGGAGGTCCGGAGGTGGAAACTGATCCCGACACCTGTGAGGGAGGCTCCCTGCAGACTCCCTGTGATGGCTGCTGGTTATTTCCCACTCCGGACTCAGAGATGACAGGCGGCAGGAATGTTACAGAGCGACCGACAGCCGCCCGACGCCTCCGACCGGCCGCCGCCTCCAAAAAGAGTCCCGGCTTCAGTATAAATAGCTTCATGCCCACGAGTCAAATATGGAAGTTCAGAGCTGAGCTGCAGAGCTAAATCTGTTCATTTACACCCAGCGGAAGTGTTAGGAAGGAAGGATGGAAGGAAGTGGGTCACAACCAGAAAGCCTCCATCTCTTCAGCTGGAGGCGAACACGTGATCCGTGTCCCATCAGGACGAGAAGAGTTTCTTCTGGACGGGTTCAGGCATCAGACGGGCAGAAACAGCCGGTGGACTGAAATACCTCCATCTTTTAATAACGTCTGTGACATCACCAGACCAGGAGAGATGAGTCAGACCACACAAACCCAGACCGCCGCCGTTAGTCGGTTCCGTCATGTTCAGCGTTATCAGGCAGCCAGACGCCATCTTCACACACATTCCCTGAGATGAAAGTAATTCCTGAAGAATTTTCTGTCCACCACAGTTATCCATCTTTCCTGTTAGAACTACTTCTTCCACTGAATCACAGACACAAATTGTTCGGAGTGGGATACAAAAAAAGATTCACATAAGTATCGTAATTTTTAAAAAGATTTTTAGTTCATTTATTTGTTAAAAAAATGGTCTCCCCCCAATTTTAATGGCTCTGATATATTCCTGTTAAATAAATCTTTAAACCTGACTCATGTTTATTGTATTCAGCTGTACTACGATGCCCAAGACAAATTTCCTCTTGGGGATTATAACGTTTATCTTATCTTATCTTACGTGATGATGTAGATAGAAGCGTATCACCCCATCCCGACTACCCAACAGCAGGCAGGGTTTATCCTCTTCACATGGAAAGATCTTCCATCAGATTTGATCGTTGGTGATAAAACATCGCACTGCGGAAAAGTTTCATTCTGTTAATCAGCTTTGAACTGACTGCACCCCCCTGCACAGGGTTCAGCATGAGATCCTCCATCCACAAGATATAGACAGCAGGAAGCACAATGCTAACGTGTAGCATAGCAACATGCTAGTATGTAGCCTAGCAAAATGCTAACATGTAACATAGCAACATGCTAACATGTAGCATAGCAACATGCTAGGAGAAGGTTAGCTAAACTTCAAACTTTATTTATTTATAGAGCGCTTTTCATGCCATTGGCAACAAAAAGTGCCTTACAAAATAAAAACAGGTTTAAAAACATAAAAGCCTTCACATTGTATTCACATCTCTCAGTTACACAGTAATGGACACACGCACACAGACACACATTGACACATCAACCCCTCTTTTTCCTCATATTCTAATTTAAAATAAAATCACAAGTTTCTGTCTCTTAATTAAATGTAATAAAATGGAAATCTTGAAATCTGGCTTGACACTGCTGTGAGGAAGCGATACTTTGGGAATCCATCCATGCCAGGGGCCGGCCCGCTCATGGTCACGGTGGGCACCACCAGCGGGGCCACCCACATCCAGGCAGCCCAGGGGCCACACCACAGCCGAAAGGCTGCCGCGCCGGACCCCTAGACACGGGCGGCCAATGCGGCAACGCCCCTCCTAA
>JAVQJG010167905.1:0-34246 GCA_036024015.1 Craterocephalus amniculus
ATGCCCGTCTGTGCCCAGCCTGTCATTTATGACCATGACAGGAGCAAAAAGGACCGTGTGGAGCAAATAAATCAAGCCGAACATTAAATCCGCCCTTGTAGAGAGAGAGAAAAAAAGGAAAACATCCGGGTCCTGCTGAGGAGCATCGAGAGCATTTGGAGCGTCGAGACCGTTTTGATTTAAAATGTCAAGCGTCTGATTTACAAGCATCCAGCGTCCAACTTTGAGCAGCGAGAGCGTCTCGCTGCTTTTGGTCTGAACGCACCATAAGACTATTTCAAAGGTTTTTCACATCTACAGTATTAGTCCACCAGAGTTGGTATCACTGTCACTGAGGACTCTGATCACTTGGGGGTTGCAACATGTGTCCGGTCTGAGTTTGCGTTCACTCCTTGCATTCAAACTGTTTACATTTAAAGGTAGAGACTGATAATAATGGCCGTACAAGGTAGAGGTGAGACAGCTGTAGCATCACTGGTGCATTCTAGGGAACCTCTGTAAATATCCCAACATTCACTTTCTGATCAAATTTCGTTCATGTGGATTCTTTCAGAGCATTGTCAGTGCAGTTAATAAAACTTCAGTATAAGGTTCAAGCAAATAAAAAGTCTATCTCCTCTGAAATTAAGTTTTAGGCGTGTAATTTTGCTGATAATTTTTTGTAATCATATAGTGACGAAAGCAAATGGAACAGAAAAGCAATCCTTTGGAAATAATTCTATATCACATAGCAAAATGTTCAGATGACCACAAACAATTTTGTAGTCAGTGTCTGCTGTGATCTGGCTCTCCACAGCCAAGAAATCGTAAATGAGCGGTCTCCCAAGTTTTTCTTTTTTTTTTTTTTCACATGAGCCGTCATATGTGCTCAAAGGGTTTTCATCACCAATCACCACAGTGATCTCTCAGCATTCACACAGAAACCAACAGAAAAAAGAAAATGACAGTTGGATCATAGCTGTCCACAAACGATGCCTCAAAGCTTGAAGTGTGAGTTCCACCGAGCGTTAAATGTCAGACGTGGAGCTTCCAGCGAGCGCCTGTTGGCAGGACAAAGTGGAAACCCAGCTTCATGTGAGGGGAAAGGGAGAGGACGTTTGGTTTGTACTTTGCAGCTTGTGGATGGCTGTGTTCTTCTCAAATGTCATCTCAGACAGTCTCGCAACACTCCAACCAGGAGCTGAGGTTGTAGCCTATATTTTAGGAGGATGATTATTTATGTACCTGCAATGAATTTTCAGTCAAGCTCGCCATGTACCAAAACCTCCCACACCCCCCCCTCCTCAAAACCAGATGGAACAAGGCAGAGTAACCACAAAAAGCAGCAGACTCTGGAGACGCTCCCTGTCTGAAGTTATGAATTCAGCATATGCTGTGCAAAATTATACTTGTAAGTCGAAAGGCTGAGGTTTGTTTGTGAGAAGCTCTGTGAGAATAAACACTGCAATCCTACACTAAGACCTCAATCAATTTTATTGGGTAGTAGGCTGGATTTGCATGATAAAAAACAATCAAATTTGTGGTTTTCAGCGATGATTGCTCATGGTATCTGGCAGCCACTGCTTTTCACAGCTAATAATGCATTATCCACAACTGGAAGAGAAGCATCACACACTGTCTTCGGAATCCATTTATGGTACATTCTTATTGAAAAAAAAAAACAGAAATCTCAAGCACCGTAATTTTACCCCATCAGCTTATCCTGTTTCAGCAAAGCAACACGATGCACTGAAAATGCAGCATAACTGACAGAGAGAGCCTAATCCAGTGATTGGTTTTACCTTATCACACAACTTAAGGAGTGTACACTTCTAAGCTGATGGATTGAACCTCTGTTCGATACAGGTTTGCAAAACTGAATCTGTTGAGCCTCAAAGATTTGATATGGGTATTTAAAGCTCTGCGCGGCATTAACCGCAGAGCACAACAAATAGCCTGCCTTTTAACAGGGCTGGGGAATCCCGGGGCCGGTTGGGATGCAAATTGAAATGATCCAAGTGTGGATTGAGAAGGTGAGGGTGGGCTTGGATGGGGCTGCGGAGGGTGGATGTGGGAGTGGAAGGGAGAAGGGCTGTATGAATGTGGGAATGAGACAAGGTGGTCCAGCAGCGTGACTTGTGAATTAACTCAAACTCAGACATTATGATGTGATTGACGGGAGTTTTGAGACAAGCCGCCGTGAAAAATGCCACATGTTCCTTCCCACCTCCTCACAAACAGTGTGACAGTCATTTGGTCAGCAAACAGTGGATCACTGCTCAGCTCCTTTCTGCTGTTTGCGCTGAATTGGGCTCCCATCTGGAGAAGCATTTCAAGAGGAGTGAGGAGAGAAGCAGATTCCCTTCTTAATCTAGTCACACATTCACCATGCAATGATTTATGATTATATCCTGAAATGCTTTATAATAAAGTAAAATCAACAACATCAGTGTTGCTTATTACACTGCTCAGGACGTTTTGTAATAGTCTTTTAGATGCAACTATGTATTTTAGCATGTAGACATTATTTTTCAGTATTATTGTAAAAAATGCTGCGGGAGAGGTTATTCTGTCAAACGCAGGCAGCCAGACTTAACTGAACGAAGACTGGCAAACGCTGGCAAAGAGTGGCTCCGTTTAAATGATCTGTGATAATCAAAACCATGCAAAGTCTTATCCAGCAGAAAAGTCAGCATTACTGCGATGGAAGTGAAGTACAAGTTGAGCGTGCTTACTTCATTTTTATCTCCGAACCAGAACATCTAACACCAGTAGAACAAACTGAAGCATTTTGGATTAATAACTGCTATCATGTTGATTTTCACCCTGCCAAAGCTCTATCAGTTGTTTTAACTGCTGATAGACTGCATCATGCCAGTGTGAGGATCTGCCAGTTATATGAGCAAACTCCCCCAGTACACACACCTCCATACACACACACACACACACACAAAAAAAGATCCCTTAATTGTCTCCTAGTAATTATCTACTGACTAATGATAAGTGTGTAACCTGTATTCTTTTCATCACTGTAATTAAAATTGGATAAATTAAGACGGTGGACATGAAAAGGAGAAACTCCCACTCCTTGACCCTGTTAATCATGGCTGGAAGGATCAGCGTAACTGGGATTTAATTGCCTGCTGCTGCTTTCTACCAGCAATAATTTGGTTTACATCGGCTGCACTGTGCCACAAAAGTAAGCCAAGCACTGTTGGACCATTAAAAAGCCCAGGCACTTTATTTTCTTATTCATTTTTCGGTGGGCGAGGGTGGTATGCTGGTGGTAATGGCAATACACACGCAGAGTGACTCACGATTGGGAGTCCGCATGGAAGTCAATGTGAGACTATAAAGAAAGCAGCTTCCCTCTCTGGGGTGTGGTGAGGTTTAAGGGCTTTCACATACAACTTTAAAGAGCCCAAGTTTTAAATCCTAGGATATACTGTTAAATCACATGGGAGGCTTATTGTTTTCAAGGCTTCACGTATAAGCACTGTTAACCCTGTAAATGCCATTGAAACTAGCTCCTTGTATGCTCATTACAGAGTGCGAGCAGTCATCAGCAGGGCAGGTGTGAGTGAAATGCATCTGTGATCAAGCGTACGGTTCATGTACTGCTATGTTTCCAGCGATTATCCAATATCACGTTACATTAGCTCTAAATAGTGACTATTGCCCCCTCCCAGGTCTTCCTCGCCCTTCTGCATGTCCAGGGATGGGAATTCATCTGTACAGCCACCAGTCCCTATTAGACAATGTGAGATCATGGAATGCCTTTTTTTTTGCTGCATCTGCAAAACCATCCAGCAGGCCGAGATTAATACCGTTTCATTTATCCATCATCGGCTGCAACTGTGGCTGTCTGCAAGGCAGCACTTCTGCCTCATGCCGTGAACAAGATGACAATAAGATTAATTTAGAGAGAGCATGCGGCTGTGCAGACTCAAGGGCTTCTCAAAGACAGTTACTTTGAGGTTTTTTGAGTCAATGAATAGGACAAGCACGTTAGTATCAGAAGTCCAATCCTTATATTTTTCTAAATCATGTTTAATATTAAAATAGATCTGCCCCATGCATATTCCACCAGTTTGTTTTCTTTCTTAAAATGAGATATTCTCATTTTGACTCGCTCTTGTCAAAGCGAGTCAAAAAAAAACAATACATAAAAGTCTATCTGTACCCAAGTGTATTACTGCACAACTGCACACTGCTGTAAAACCCCTGGAGAGATTACTTTCAGTTACTTTTATTATATCTTTTAAAATAATAATCAAAAGAAAATCATTTCAACTCATCAAATCCTTGTTTTCCTGCTTGTTTTCATTTAACCACCGAGCCTCTCCAGTGTGGTATGCTGTTCAGAGAGTGTCAAGCAGTAAGATATGATTGTATCATCAGATATCGATCCCAGCCCCAACCTGCTCCATTGCTTCGTATTGATTCCTCCCACTGCTACGGGAGGCCTGAAATTGGTCTTTGCAGGGAATTTCGCCTCTGCATTGCTTTTTATTTGTGAAGAAAAACATCCATGCACAGCTCAGCCATGCCACTGCTCTCTGTCTACCTTAAATGACTGCTTTTTTGTGACTTGCATCATATTTGTTTTATGCCTAAAGCTTATGGAATGTCATTGATTGTCTTATTTGTTTTTACACATCTAAATGGTGAGTGAAATTATTTGAAAGAGAAAGTTATAAGCTACAAACACAAATCCTCAAATTTTATATAAGTGTGATAATATTCAATTCTTTTTGATGCTCAGTGTTTAAATCTCCTAAAGTCTAACAAGAAAGACAGAAATCAGTAAGAATAGTAGAAATTAATCAAATGCCTCTACTTGATATCGTTGTTGCAAATTTCATGGTCAACGACATCAAAACTTGCATCAGTTATTTTATGAAAACAAAGTAAAAAATTAGAAAATTTCCTTTAGTCCATAGAAGCAATCGTGTGATATATATGTCTATTTCTTAAGTGCTGAGTTTTTTTAAGTGCTTGGGGTTAAAAGCAATCCGCTCTTCCTGAGTGCAGCGTGGCATTCATCTTGCTATATTTCATTTCACTGGAAAATATGATTCCATTATAAAAAATCTATCCATCTAAAAGCTTGACTGTTGCACCATCATAGTGAGTCAGTCACTCACTCCGGCGGCAGCTTGCTGCTCTTCTTTGGTAACTTTAATTTATTTGGAAATACGATTATGTGGCAAGTTTTAGGTCCTAATCTGTCAGATCTGAAGTGGGTCTGGCTGTTATTCTCATCCTCCAAACCACTAAGCTGCATTTTAACTGGAGCTTAGATAAACACTAAAGAATATTAGAGAAAGTATGAAAAATCTGAAACAACAGCTAGCAAGTGCAGTGTCTTCTGCATTTAATGTAGTTGCATGTATATATGGTTGAGTGTAGAAGAATGTCATCTTTATCCATGTATATATTCATTTAATGACTTAGAGCATCATTAAAATCAAATAAAAATAGAAATTCTGCGTAATAGAATAAAATTCAGGAATAATAATCGGGAATTCATATGTAACCCTAAAAAACAGGATTTACTACCAACCACTCCCATAACTTTCCATACAGAAGCAAGGTTGTGATGAAGCTTTTGTATTTTCATTACTGCTGACAATTCCTATTATTCCAGGGGACACCTCCTAAACAACATGAGTCAGCTCAGTTTAATGAACTCACTAATTTAATATGCCACTGTGCTTTGGTGGCAATGGATTCAAAATCTAATCTGGGCCAAAACTGATTAGGCCTATTAAGTGGTAATGGAGCGAGGGCCACTTAGCATGCTTTGAGGTTAAGCACCTCTATCTAAGGCGTGGCTGCTCTTTTGTTGTCCTGCAGTTAAGCTGATTGCATCGCTGCAACCAGCTGGCTGCTTGTGTGGTCTTCATTTTTTTGGTCCAGTTCTTAAAATGTGCTAATTTCTAACTCTGACATTCACATACTCAAAACCCTCCAGATGTCAGGAAATGTCAGAGTTTATGCACAAAATGCGAAAGGAGAGAAAAATATATACATTTTGATGCATATATTATTTAATATCATGTTTTAAATTCCCTGTGTATTTAGACAATTGTCATAAAGAATAATTTAATATTGCTAAAAAAAATAGTTAAATATTGTTATTAAATGCCTAACAGTGTAACAAATGCTGAAAGGTAAAATGATTTACACATATTTTCCTTTTAGAATTAGCAATCTTAGAACCATAGATGTCACAGACTTCAGTTTAATCTAATTTCACAAACAAAACTGTATAGACTGCAGATAAATCTTACCAAAAGCCTATTGTGTAGCTCATAAATAGTACAATAAGCCCTCAGCATCTTTTGAAGAGTGAGTGATCTGTAGACCAGCACAACCAGAAGGCATTCCTTACCCAGAGAACTGGCTGCGGATCGTTGTTCGCTGCCAGCTCAGTGTTCACTGCCACGGCACGTTTTTCTCTCACTCACAGAAGGCCTTGACACTTTTCTGGCACGTATGAGCAATGGATCACAGGGCATAACAAAAATAAAAAAAGACAATGTCCTGCAGTGTGGAGAATTTATGTCCGAGAGGCTCGCATGGGCCCATGTGTTGAGGAGGAAAGGAGGGACCATTCTTTAAGGAGCAATCAAATCCATCTCAATTAGAGCTGTTTTCTCCCTGTAATACCTGCTCTAATTTGATGGTTGCAAGATAAACGCTGCAGTCCATAAGACAAAACCTTTAAAGCCTTTTGACATGGCTCTTATGTAAGGTGAAAGTTATTTCATTGGATGAAGTTATTAATAGTAAGCCTTTAGAATGGTTTGATAAAGGTTTTGCAAGACATTACATCATGTTTCTGACTCCAGATAAATCTTTTATTAGTCTGCGAGCAAATTTGACATCTTGAATTTGTATCTTTTAAATGACATGAAAGGGTCTGTAATGAATGAGTGCATCCAGTCTAAATGAATAATGAACCTGCAGTACGCCAGCGGGATTTTGATTGGAAAGATTTTGGCTCTTCACCGTGATAATCTTAATTTTATTGCATTTTATTTTTCATGTCATGTGTTCTATTTCATGTCATGGATATCTATTAAAAAGAGAAAAATGTTTTATCTTTTGTAGGATTTTTATCTCTTTATTCATAATACACTGGTCTGTGTGGATGTGCAGAAAGGCATTGCAGGCATCTCTAGCAGGTATCAGATGCCATCTACTGGCAGTTTAAGCTGCTCCATCTCCTGCAGGCTGCTTTATACAACGCAAATTCTTTCAGAAGGCATCAGCTAAAGAAAAAGATATGAGGATGTTTCAAGTCCTTTTAATTATAGTTAAATACCAGGCTGTTTTCATGTGAACGAAAACAGGAAGGAAAATTTTCAGTTTTTTTTCACAGAACAAATAATCCACAAGGTTTAACATTTTTCAAAGAATTTGTTCAGGTAAGTGGTTTCAGCACATTCTAAAATGGAATGAGGGGTAATACTTATGTGGAGAAATTTACAAACAGACACAAATAAATAATTTGCAAACATTTTCTCTGAGAGCAAAGTTTTCTCAGCAAAAAACAAAAGTCAATTTGCACAAGCGACCTTAAATCACACAAACCGACTCTTTGGTTTGAATAATTGCTTTCAGCACTCAATCAGCTCCCATCCCCAGCCGTTTCACTGTAGACCCATAAGATTTTGAGGCTGACGGCACAGACACGGAGCAGCTGCGCACCATCCTGTCTGTGACTTCGCCATGTGACCCTGCGGCCCATCTATCCAGATGGCCACTTTTCTTTCGGCCTATGTGTTTGCCCCTCTTCCGGCCCCCCCCCCCCCCCCCCTCCACCCCTCTCGGCTCCACCCAGCTGAGTCGGTGGCTGTGCGGCACAGGAGCTGTTCCTCTGACAGCTCGCTGAGCCTCGCTGCTAACCAGCCCTAAAATATCCAGTCGGGCTCAGCTGCGTACAACTCAGTTTGCGAAGGGGTAAATCATGTGTGTGTGTGTGTGTGTGTGTGTGTGTCGACGGATGTTTGTTGTTTTCACAAGGGATTTGAGACAAACGAGGAAAATGATCACAAAGCAAAAAATTGTATCAAAATAGATTACAGCTCCAGATATTTAGTAATGTTTAAAATACACCACTTTTATTGTGGAAATCTGACATAAAATCTAGATTTGTTTTTTTGATACTCATCTACAGGAAAAACTGCAGGAAAACAAAACCAACCACAATCCAAAGTGATGAAACTTGTCTCAAGCCGCTTTTCTGGTCTCTGAAGCAATCCTTTTATTTTAAATAGTCTGAAAATTTTAAGACATGAACTAATTCTCTTTTTCGGATACAGAAGGAAAGTAAGCTCGAGACATCACATATCAGGCTAATATCCCAGGTTATTGAGTTTAGGAGAGAGAAATGAATTGTAGGGGTTAATTACCTCTGTGGTAATGTCATGAAAAGAGCAAAGCTCACATGCAGGTACACAGAACCATTTGTAAGGTTATTTTTACAGATGCCATTTTCCATGACCCTGCTCTGTAAGATGACTCTGCCTCTTCTAAGCAGGAGAGATGGCAGACTTCAGGTGGGTGTCTTCCTCACGTAGGACTGCACAGACCCCGCCTCCGACATGGAGGATCTCCTTTGAGTTGTGTTTTTTATCGTTTCTGGACTTAAGTGTAGGCCACTTAACTATCTAAGCTTTCGCAGTGATCATCCCATTTATCTGGGATTATTGCAGTGAATTTACTGTTTGGTCTTCTTCCAGGCCTAAAATGTCAAGTCCAAAGTCATGTATGCAGTAGCTTTATTCGGTAAGACCTTCGCAGATCCGTCCAAAGCTGGTAGCAGTTGATCTTTGGATAGAGCATGAAATAAATAAATCCTCTTTAGCAGATCAATATTCATCCTATTTAATGCTGGATGTGAAACTGCTGGATTTGAGGTGGTAATGCTGATGTACAGCTAATCGTTGGAAAATAAGCAGCGGGGCTTTGTGATTCTCCGGCAGATAGTTTAAACAGGAAGATGGATGAGTAAATGCCGATTGTCTGGACAGAGGAGAAGCTGATGGTGATTACTTGTTATTTATACCTTCCAATTAATACGGAGAACGCCTCGACTTGAGTGGGAGGCGATGGAGTGGAAAAGGAGTCACCGTGATGACTGTTTTATTCCAGCAAGAAAATGAGCCGGTGGCACATTTCCTGCACCAGTTTTAACTGTAATGACACAAAGCACTAATGATATTAGTTGACACGGCTTGCATAAACAGAGAGACAGGAAGTGAACAGAAGGATGAGAGGTTTCATTAATATTCTCCCTCCCTGTGTAATTCACTGCGTAAAGAACACGCAAGGGGACATAACCTCTGGCTGGATTGGATTTTGGGCTGAGGGGGGAATGGTTTCCTCCACGTGTAAATTCTCCCTGTAGTAAGAGCATTAAAACACCTGTGACAGGCTGTGACAGAGGAGAGCCCTGTGGACTCCTGACAAATAGCGACAGTTAAGTTTGCAGCGCACACTCTAAGGCCGGTTCCCATAGTGTAGAATACATAAAAGCATCAAGAACTTGACCGGTATAATTTATGGCTGAACTTTCTGCACCCTGTTGTGAAGTGCTGTGCCTACAGACTCCCAGCCTCTCTGTCTGATGATTTACTCCACTTGTAGCTACTACAGTATGAATTGAAGTCTGGAGTCTGCATACCAAAAGTCTTCCGCCCAGCATTATTTGCATTGCTGCTTATTGTGATGCTGGAGGAGCAAATGAATACAGAAAGCGTACAGCTAAAAAAAAATTGTATAGCTAAATTCACTCATTTGGTGCTTAAAATTGGAATAAACAAGATTTTACATTTCAAAAAAATCTTTTATAAACAATTAACCTTAAAGTACCTTTAGGGCTTTTTTTCCCCGATACTAACAGCAGTGAAACAAAAACTTTATCAGTGTTAACAAAGTGATTATAAGTAGTTCTTGTTGGCCCTTTTTACATGATGTCTTCAAGTACTTTAGAAGGCCTTTTCTTTCTTCCACTTGTAATGAAAATCCTTCATTTTGTTGACCAGCACAAATAGTTACAATTTTACCAGCAGGACTACAGCATGATCAAAGAGATCTATATCTGTTAGAAATCCTTTTTTTCTTACCAATCAGTAATTATGTCAGTGACCAAGTAGGTGGAAAAAAAATGTTTTTCTGCTGGCCCACATGATAACTGTATGGCTTTGCAACTGCATCCTGTTTAAAACAAGCATATTCTTGCTTTATGACGACTAAAATCCATTTTATGCTTTTTAAAGTTGTTCAACAATGTCTATAATGGTGTTTTGTTTCTTTAAAAAAAAAAAAATTAGCATTTGTGCCCGTGAATATCTTAACATCGGATGTGACTGGGACTGTAAATTCATATTAGGCTTGTGAAAGTGCTGAAAAACCAACGATCCCAGTGCAAAGGGGTATGCTGAGAGGGAGACGAGCTCAGTGCTACAAAGCTGCTGGGCTGGGATGTTTACCAAGGATTTTTTGGCTCACCAAGCTGAGGGGGCTATGAGAGAAAAGAAGAAAGGAAAGACGAAAGAGGATGAAGATGAAAAAAGAAGCAGAAAAAAAAAGATATTTGGCATTTCTGACTTCTCCTCAACAAACACCCGAGGGTCTAAAAGTCTCATTTAAATAAACAAAACCAAGGGGGCTGGATCAATTTGTGGACAATAAGCTTTGCCTCAGGGCCCCGTGCTCTGACAAGCTTTGAAAGTGGCGCCGGACTGTGTCTCGCTGAGTCAGAGGTAGAAATCCCATCCTTCAACAGGCTGTTGTTCACAGGCTTCACTGGTGGCCTCACCCGTCTCTGCAAACTTTGAAGTTTGTGGAAGCAGACGAAGGCTGCAAATAGGCAAATCTCCATGTACAAAATGGCTGCTTGCCACAAAGTGTGTAGGAGCAGTGAAAAAGAAAAAAAAAAAGCTCTTGGCATCTAGGATTGGAGCTTGGATGGAAACCACCGCTTGGACCAGATTTAGGATCTGGAGAAACTGACTGGAGCACCTGCAGGCTCCGTCGGCCAGGTTTGTCCCCGACCGACTACAAAGGTCATGATGTGCCTTTCAGTTAAATGGGGGAAGGCGGAGGTGTGTGAGGGGTCATCGTGGTTCTATCTTCCATAGCATTTGTACAGTGAAGCCACTGTTCCATGTTTTCTGTAGTTACCATGAGCAGCCAGCAGATGGCGACAACACAAAGAAAACCTACCAGAGCAACTTCTATATATTTTTTTTCTACAATTACTTCACAGTCAAGACTTCAAATTAGATCTACTCTACATATTGAATTACATATGGTTCATAAGATGGATAATGAATTCTGAAGTGCTGATGTCTCTACTTTTGCTACAAGATGTGACGCTGACGCAGAGCCCCAATCAAACAATGACACATCTAGTTAATATTCCATGTGAAATATAGGAAACAAAATTTAGGGCGGAAATTGAATCCTTTGAGAGGATATAAGAAAACCAGAGTGAATATTTGTACATGTTTGAGTTATAATATATAAATAAAAGATTATTTGTCTCTGAATCCATTTATAGATTGGTTCTGGTGACTGCAAAACGTGAAGGCGTCAAACTGCATCTATCACCAAAGAGACACAACCAATGAGAGCATTAAGTGAATGGCACTGAGTTGTCATGTGTGTGGTAGACCACTAGAGACTGAACTGTATCCAAAAAAGAGAACTAAGTTTTTAACCTGACACCAAGGTTTTTTCTGTTGTTTCTTCTGTGTTTTTTGCTCCTTTCCCTTTTTGTCTTTTCAGCTTTTATCAAATCAAATCAAATTAAATCAAATCAAATCAAATCAAATCAAATCAAATCAAATCAAATCAGATCAGATCAAAAAATATTTTAATTGTATAGCACTTTTCATAATTTTTAATAATTACTCATGACCAAAAGAGGAATGAATGAATGAATGTATTCATCTAGATCAACAAGATCCACGTTTTAAACTTCTTCAACAATGACCAGCTTTAGGTTGCCAAGCAAAACTAGAGGGGTATGGTTATTTATTTTTTAAATACGTTGATTACTACTGAGAAGGGAGCATTTTTTTCTTTAAAATGTATTTTCTAAAGCTGCATTAATTAACTTAAGGCATACTGGATTATTTGATGAGAGGAGTTTCTATTTGTAGTCCTTCCAAAATGCCAGAAACCACAAATGATTCAGTTCTTTCACCACATAGATTTATTTGTAACATCGACTCCAGCTGCTGTCACTTCATATCTTGTGTATTCTTCAGTGTTCTTCCAAGTGTCACCTGGATCTCAACGGAAAGTTTGTCTCACATCTGGTGCAGCTCAGGAGACAGAAGGCCTGGTCACAAGGTTAGTTCATCTTATCAGGACACAAAATATACTCCCATAGTGACTGTTCATGAAATGTTAGAGCATTCATTTAGACAATCTGTGTCCATCTGAGGTCAGGTGTGCGATGTTGCAAAGAAAACTTCCTGATCTATCAGCAGTGAAGCCAAATCGTTTAACCAAAACATTACTGACAAAAGTAGCAGTCTTCAAACTTTGGAAGAACTGGTACTATTACTGAATGTCACTACGAGAGCTGAATTCAGTTTGGTGTAGCTTGATAAAAACATGTCGATTACAATCCGTGGAATCAATTAAATGCTTTGGCATAGCTATCGGTACACGACTATTTAGACATTTCATCACGTAAACCACAGCAATGAAACCTTCTAAGGCTCAATTTGTCATTTATTCATATTTTCCCTCTGATACCACAAGGGTATTAATGCCTAAGAAAAAGAAAAATGTCAACATGAGTTAAGAGTATTTTTTCTTTTTTTCTTTTCACAATTAGCTTTAGCATGCTGGATGGGGGATTGGATCGAAGACAAGATTTGATGCCGTGTTGGTTTCCTTAGTGAGGCTGTTTGTTTTGAACTGGCTTTTATGAATACTGACAGATGACAGCAGATTGGCTCAAACTGACTGTGAAGTGCCTTGAGATGGCATTGGACTGAATTGTCGCAATACAAATAAAGCTGAACTGAATTCCATAGTTTTCCATAGTTGGAAAAACAAATCAAAAACTTCCTCAATCAAAGCAAATTACAGCTGCGAGTGATGTAGTCGATCTATGTTGCATTATGCTTTGTACAAAGGCGTTTTTATTGTCCCAACTGATGCATCTTCTTTGGTTTTCATGTTTGACATCAACACTTTCACATTCCCTCTTCAGACTGTATAAATGAAGGACTTGAGAGTCTTAATTTCTTTGATCCCATGGCTTCCTGAAATTGCCGGCTTAAACATTGTTCTGCTGTTCTTCCTCTTCCCACAGGAGACTTTCCATCCCATCCCAGACACTGAACGAGCAAGAGTAAGCCTTCCTAAGTCACTCTTAGCTCCACCGCCACAGCTTGTGTGAGCCAATTCATGCTGAATAAGACCATGTTAATCTGGGGTTTACAACGGGACTAAGTAACTTCGTTTCTATCCGTTGTTAACCTGAAAATGCTGCGATGGCCAACTGGACTCGTAGCTGAAGGGTTTTTGTTGTTACTGTTCCCAAGACAAGACAGACATGTAAACACTGTGTCTATAAAAAAGACACTCACTTTCCATGATTTGATTTGTAAAATAGTAATGAATGCGTTCAACATTTTACTTTTTTGGGGGGGAGAATCATTTGCCAAGAAAAATGTTGTTTGTACAGACCTTAAGCAAACTGATGGTTGAGAATTTGTACCGCAATTCTAAAAAAAGGTTTACATACAGGGCTGAAGAAAAGTTTAGAGTACAAAGTAGCATTTTGTGAACATTAATAATCACAGAAATCAATAAGCTCTTTATTATGTTTCCAGTTAGTTTAACCCAGAGTTCATGGATCTTGACCAAAAGAAAAAAAATACCCTAAGAAATCTTAAACAAAGATAAGAAAATATATAGATATGAACAAAAATCTGAATTTATGTGACTTTTATGATCAACCGACACCTGGTATATGTTATGTTCTGGCAGGCAAACTGAGGCGTATGAAGCAGATAAAGGCTTGTCATCACGAATCCTCAGATTCAGGTTTGTTGCGATGGGAGACTAGAGTTATCAGCAACTATCCACACAGCGTGATGTATGGCAGGACCCGTCGCTCAGAAACTTAAAATGAACAGAAAGTAGTTTGCTGTTAATGAGTATTAAATACGTGTCACAAAAATAAATATTACAGAAGTGAAAATGAATTTGTTTGGCATAAAGAAGAACAAAAGAATGATTGGTTGGCGGAAAAGTAAATCTACTTTCACTTCATAAGTGTCACGTAATCTCTACATTAAGATCGGCTTAATGACATAGTTTAATCAAAAACTGAATTGAAGACATATCGACTTCTCCTAATAAAATGCGGTTTAGGATTTTCGGTGACTCTCGTGCAGCTCTTCCCATATTCACACATAAACTAATCCACAGAAAGTGTTCAACATTACTCAAAGGTACAGCCAGAAATGCAGTTATCAGGAGTCCTGTGTGGAATACAGTCAGAGAAGCCGTCCCTTGGCTCTCTGCTGCTTATCTCCGCTCTTCAGTACGGGTGAGTGTCTGCCACAGGGAGATGGGGAGGGAGATGAGAGGAGCTGCAGAGAGGTTTCAGTTGTGTTGTATATGGGATGTGGAGCCTCTCGTGACTGGACAGTGTCAGGTGGGGTCAGGGGCAGGGCCGGCCTGCGAGCTCACCAGGAATGCAGTCATCTTATCAGTTGTAAAGGAGCTCTAGAGCCTCTGGAAGAAAAAGCAAATGTCTCCGCAGTAAGACACAGATATTTTTCTTGCCCTGCTTCGCTGCAGTTGGCAGATTTAAGGCTGGAATGAAGATACCAGGTACTCTAACTGTCATGGAGGATGTGATTTAGGACACATTTCTCTTTTTTCATCGCGTTGCCTCCCTCTCTACTAATGCTTTGATGAATTTGCATAACATACCCATAATGATGATTGTTGATCAGCCTATACAGTAGCTGCAGAATCATACATTTTTGTTTTTTGTTTTTTTTGTTTGTTTTACCTGATCAGAATGAAAAGAATTCACACTTTGCATTACTGATGTAAACCTTCAATGAACTCTCAGCACATATGATAAGCAATAACGGGTATTCTAAAAGGGGCTCTGTGTGGATTAAAATGTGAATCGTAAAGCTGTGGGTTATTCACAGAGCTTTTGTGTCTTCAGATATTCATACCGATCATTTCTGTCGGATTTTTTGCGTGCAAAGACAACCTCAAAATCAGACTGCAATGTAATTGTCCTGTTTTGGTTCAAGTTGTATAATAATATGAAACAATTGCAATTCTGATTCTATGTTTAACATGATTACACGAGAAAAGGCACCCAAGCAAGAGCAAGCATATGTAGACATTCAAAAAGCACAAAGCAAACTTATAAAAGAAAAAGAAGACCGAAGTAAAAAAAAAAAAAAGATTGACACAATTGACACCGGGCTGGGGGAGTACAAAGAAAAAGTTTTCTTTTTTCATGAAAAATTCAGCAGGATTTTCTATCAGCTGTGAAGTTGCCGAACTCAAACTGCCTTTCTCTCCTGGGCCATTTCTCATCCCATAATCCCTTGCTCTGTCTCCTCCTCTCCTCTTTGGCAAGCCCGGCCAATCAAAGACCTCAAAGGGGTGAGTGATAGAGAGTCGGATGAACCAATTAATTTGGCAACGACTGAAACCCTCCCCGCAAACAGCCAAGTCACTAAGTCGCAGACTTGTTGCTCAGCGGGATGCGAGCGCTTGTGGATTAGCGCCGCAGCAAACAGGCACAAGGGCCAACGCGGCAGGGGGCTGAGACCCCATGAGAAGAGGTAGCAACCCCTCCAGTGTGAACCTCATAAAAAGCAGGCCATAAGAAGGTGAAGGAGGTCCCCCCCCATGCTGAGCTGACCAACAACTTTGGGCTGTAAGAACTGGCGCAGGGATGCAGATGGGTGGTCATGACCCTGTCTCCATGGTGCTGAGAGGTTGACAAACCAAAAGTAAATCCTTCGGCTCAAACAGAGCAGGCTTATATATAGACTCAGTCTGGTCTCTGCCTTAAAGTCGTCATTGCTCAATTAAAACGGAGCATGTGCGAAGTCAAGGGCAAACAAGTTGATGTTTTTTGTGGCAACAGTACCAGCTGCACCTGGACCTGATGTGAAGGAGGAAAAAATAAACAAGATAATTGTGATTTACCAAAAAAAAGAGGTCAATAGATGCAATGTTAACACATGAAGCAGAAGTAGTTTACTTGGGTGAGTTTGGTCTGACTGGCAGTATCTTTCGGCCTTTTAAACTCCAAAATAAGCCACACAAGCCTGCAACAACATCTTAATGAGGTTTACCAAATTTTGCATGTCTAGTTTTAAACCCACTAACACATATATAATCCTTAAATGGGATTTTGCAGCATTATGCGTGTTCTTACTTTTTGACAGAGGAAACGATACAACTACATCTGTAACTTCTGCACCAACTTTAAGTAAGAATGAAGAAACAATTGAACGAGCTATACCTGATATTATTTGGATTTTCTAAGAAATATTATTTCTACACGCTTTATTATGTGGTACAAGAGGTAAGTCCAAAAAAATGAATGACTCACCCTTTTACCACATACTATACCATGTAGTAACCATTTTTCTTAGAAATATTAAAATAATATCAGGTATAGCTCCTTTAAGTGAATTATATTTTCTCACACAGGCTGTAACCCTCCCAATGGCTGCTACAAAAGTACACAAAAGAAACAAGAGGACATTATTGTATTATTAGATGATGCGGGAGATAAAGTAAGAGTCAACATTAGACTGGCTTTTACTGGATGGAGAGAGCTCAGGGTACAGACAAGATGCAAGATGGATGCTAAGTTGGTTTGGAGGTGCGTCACTGAGAAAATCTGCCAAAATTCAGTAGTGCCCTCATTTCGTAACCAATGTCCAAATAATCAAATACACATGAAAGCAGTAACTAAAAACATGTTTTAAAAATTCTAAATTAGTTGCTGCAGTACATTTAATTGCTTTGAGTCTCTTACACACAGATGTACACACGCACACACACATGTAAAAAAATAAATGATTGAATATGTGTCATACAGTCAGTGGGATACACCACCTCAGTATTTGGTTTGAAAGAATTTTGATGGAAGAGCCAGACAAAAAACATCTAGCCACAGCTGCTCTGCCAGGAAACAATGGCACCACTGTAAAAGCAGAGTGTTTTAATGATTAAAACCATCATGTGCTTTTCACTGTCAGGTACACAAACATAAACCAGAGTTTTCTGTCTCCAGTCTTCACAGAGACTTTCCTCTCCTTCCAAAAGTCTAATTCTATTAAATCAATTAATTGAAAACTACAATGAAGTTGACCATGAGGTTGGAGGCGTGCACACATCGGTATCATCAACCACTTCCATGCAGGTCCATCAGTCCTACACATTACATGCTGCATTTCTCCTCAGAGACAGACGACAAATGACACCAGACAACATACCACTCTAAACAAATTGCCCTCTGGCTGACCCCAGGAGACAGAATATCTAAACAACCAGAGAGATGTGTATATTACACACACAGACACACATTCTCCCTCAGCCTAATGACCATCACAGAGATAAATTTGAGTGAGACATGGTTATGTGCAAGCTTTATATGCACAGCTTAACTTGGGAAGAATTAGCCGAGTAGAGTATCTGGAAAGTAACTGCATTCAAGAAACTACTCATCATGAAATACTCAGCAGTAAGAGATTTCTTGTGTTGTCAACATGAAACTATTTGACATTATACTAAAAAAGGAGACAGTTTCAAACAGTTCAATATGGTATTTGATGCATTCTTAAGACTAACTATCCCTTACTCTAATATATGGGAAAAAGAGTAGTCCATATTTTTCACAGAACTTTTTAATGCCTTATAGATTAGTAGTATGAAATGTTTCTAAAAACTAATAACATAAGTTGTTTTAGTTTCACTTGTTACTTTTGTAACTAGATCCTGAATGCCTGAAAAGCCTTCATAAAAGTGCTATGAAGGGTAATGATGACAAACCATAACGTCTGATTTAAACAGCTATCATTAAGTCCAACAGTGCCCTGTAATTTTTGAGGTGTGCTGGCACTGCGGAGCCATCTCGTCTCGCTGAGCCAGAAAGTCAGAGCGATGAGCTGCAGAAGCACCAGGGCTTGTGTCTGTGGAGGCCAGCAGGGCCTCATCTGTGACTGAGTGGGTGCTAGAACGCCAAGCAGAGAAGTGCCGGGTCGCAGTAAAGGTTAACAAAATCAAGGCAGGGAATTTACGAGCGTCCGTGCTTCACAAGCGATGTCGCCAAAGCCAAGGGAGGAGTGTAAAAGACAAGGGTGGAAGAGAGGATTATAGAGTGTGTGTGAGCATGTGTGCAGAGGTACACATGTTTGTGGGAATTTGGTGGTGAGATTTTCGCCTGCTTTGAAAGCAATACATTGTGACAGAATTATTATGGACTTTTAATGTGAGTGTGTGTTCATTTCACACACTGCGGGTCTTATGCCCTCTGTAAACTGGCTTAAAGAAGCTGGAACTGAGACAGCATGGACACTGATTTCAGATGAGTTTAGAGACACCATCATAAGTTTTTTCACATGTTAATCTCTGATATAGCTCATCTTTGCTCACAAAAGGTAGATTTCCACTTTGGAAAAACAAGTCACATCTAAAATGATTGCAGATGCAGTTTAAAAAGACCTAAGACAAGAAAAAACAGACTAACAGTCTACCTACTTAAACTAGTTTGTATGAGTTTGTTGGTTTGCTGGTAAAATGATGAAAATCCAGGGTGTGACGATGACTTAAGGATTTCAAGTGGCCAGCATGGATGAAAACATCTTCAATTAGTAGCTATAGCTACAATACTGGTTTTTCGAAATTTAGTTCTGTCATTCCTCCATAAAAGGTTTAGCACTGAACTTGGGTTTTAGGTTTCAGAAAGTGTAACTGGTAGTTGGCTCCAGTTCAAGCACACATGCTGGTGTTTCATCAGCAGCCTCTGGGCATCACATTGTAATGCAGTGGGCACCCTTCTTTCTCAACACCATTTACTGAATTTTAAGGTGACTGCTTTAATTGACAGGATCATCATCGTATGTGTGATAGAAATATTAACCACAGTCACATTTGCATTGCAATTTTATTGGAATGTATTCTTGAATAGATTTGGGAAAGCAATGCATCATAGTTGCAGGTACAATACACATTTTTCCATGCCTTTATTTTATGTTGGTTGATGTGGTAAACCTTTCATTTGAAACTAGCTACTCCTCTATTTTCCTGGTAAACACAGTAATAGGTCCTAGTGTTCGGTGATTGTCTTATAGCTTTGATTTCTGATGTCAAGAAATACAGCAGGCGGAAATTGCACAAAGACAGGTTAGTTACTGTAAGTTTACTTCACTTTTGAAAAAACAGATAAAACCTCAATTTCTTCCCTTTTTGGTGCCTCTTAATTTTGCTGTAATAAGAGGATCATTTATTAAAGGGATCAACTGTTTTTCAAAGCCATTTAACAAGGCTGTAATAATATAAATCCTTTGGTATACATTTATTCTAATTATTGCTTCACAATGGTCATGTCTAACAGGACAAGTCTCGTCTTTCTCTAAGGCTACTTTATACTGATAACCAATTTGAAACAATTACAGTCCGTTAAAAAGTGCCACACATGCATTTGCTTTCACCTGCAATAATAATCCAACGTGTATAAATTCAGTTTGACAACATGTTGTTTCCTCTTTAACATTGCAATCTGTGAAAAGCAGCTGCCTCTATTGCACATGTATGCAAGGTCTATTGTCAATGTCAGATTTCATTTGCAATATAACTTTCTTTACTAATACCATTTTGAGGAAATTCTTGAGTTGTAGTTGTCTGCCCTGTATGTTGCTAAAAGTATCCAGTTTTCTTGAACTGGGTCCCAAATTGAACATGTTGATAATAACAGTTAATTACCACACATACATAATTAGGCTACTTCTGCAAAAAAAATGCTCTCAGAATTTTTTTTTTCCAACAAAGCAGTGCAGTGAAAATTTTTCAAGTGACATCTTATACAAAGCAAACTGACTGTATAATACAAAAAAAAATGAACCTCAGTCTCTAAAGTCACATTAAATCTCTCTCACATCAAAGAAACACTAGATGGATGTTTTCATATCAAAGCGTGCAAGACAGTCTCATTATTCAGTTAGCAACAGTGAGAAAATACTGACATGCAATAATATTAAAAATACACACACATCAACGAAACACACACGTAGACACTCACACTGTACAGATAAGATGCCTTTCCTGTGTTTTGTGGCTGTCTATAAGTGGAATAGAGGCCCTAGATTTTGTGAGACTACCTAACGATAGGACACTTCATCAGGGTGGTTTGTGGCAGTTCTCAGCTCTCTCTCCCACTGATAGCTCCAGTTTGTCTGGAAGAAGTTATGCTTTGTGATAGTCTGGCAGAATCATAGATTTGTCTCCTCGAACCAGTTTGAGCTTGTACAGTGTATCAAGTTCTGGCTGCATGTGGCTTTAATTTGACCCTCCATAAAACTGCTTTCATTTCTCTTGATAAATGTCAAACAGTGCAAATGTTTTTATTCTAGACATTATCAAAGTAACAACAGATGATTTAAGCGGTTGCTTTCCAACCAAGTGAATGGTTTAGGGTCGATGTTAAATGCTGCATTAAATTCTGGTTTCCTGACCGGTCCTTGCTGGCATCCTTTGGTCCCATCCACATGTGAACACATTCGTAATTTTCACTTATAATAACACAGGGCATTGAATTTCCCCTATCCTTACTTTTACAAAGCTCCGCCTGAGCTTAAAGCACAGTAGGCATCAGTCTGCCTGTCCGTCTAACCTACTGTGACACAGATGACTGATCTAATTCAAGAAATACTGTGTTTCCAAAGAGCTAGTGGGGGGAGATTGTGGCTGATGGCTCCACCCTGGACTGGGCACCATCCATCTCTTCCCTTCTCCGTCGCCTGCTGCCCGTCTGCCGAATGCCGATCCACTTGAAATCCATTCAGAGAGCATATTTGCCAGATGACAGTGCTGTCTGTGTACCATCAGTTATGGCTAAGGTAGATACATTGTCATTGGGAGCCTCTCACACTGGCATAAATCCATGGTCAACAGTAAGTCTGGGTCAAGTGATTTATACACAAGGGCACGTACGGACATACTCTTGCTCCTCTCCCCCTACAGATATGTACATAGAGACACACATTTAGCACATTCACCTCCAAACTACGGAAACCTGTTACTGTACTCACAAGGGCCATAATGGGAGTCTTGTTTAAAGTATAGAGGAATCTGGTCAAAGTCTAGTGGAGGTCAATTTTTTGAGGAAATGCAGAGCCCAAGGGAGTGAGGGCTTGCAGTTCTCCTCCTCCATGTTGCTCTTGTTGTAGGAGGTGGTACAGTTAAGAAACGCACAGAGACTCTCATTCTCACACACTGAGCACACGCATGCACACTAGCAGAAAGCTCTGCACACGCAGGGGAAGATGAAGTACTAAGTAGCTTGACTGTGCTTGACTGTAATCCCTTAACTTGAACTGAGAAGACACATTGTGTCTTTTGAAGACTTATGTGTAACATGCCCCACAGAATACCATAGAATTTTTCAAGAAGAACATATCTCATATGGGTGAATTGCATTGGTCTCAAGGCCACAACGGCATTAAATGCTCACAGAACCACTCTTGCAACACGCCTGAAAATTTGATACTATATTTAGTCAATAAAAAGGCGTATCCCCTATGCCATAAATCACATATGGACCTTTTCAACTATAATAACAGCACAAAACGTAAGTATCGTGGCCTAAATCTGGATTTGCAGAGTTTCTCAAATTGCTAAATAATGTCATTTCCATCATGGGAAACTGACAAGTACCATGACAGAACTATTGGGGATCTGTCAAAGTCACATCAGAGGGAATGATCCTGCTGATATTGCCCATTGTGTAGTCTTTGAAAAATACAACTGACAGTTGCTTGTCTTATCTATAGTCCTCATAGCCCCCTTGATGTACATCATCAGACTTCAACAATATTGACTTCTGTTGAGGAGATTAGTTGTCAAGCTTATATTTTGTTAAGGGATCAAGGTCCTTCATGTTCTTACCTAAATATAACTTTACTCCATTGCAGGTTTGAAATTGCTGGTGCAGGTGGTATTTCATTTGTAAGAGCGCTCAAGACCTAAAATGCCTTGGCTTGACCACTAGGCTTTGGAGGGATTATCTGATGAATTCGTGTTTTACAGCAGCTGTTAGTGAGAAGTCACCAGGGGTCTAAAAGTGGATGTGAATGCCCTCCACCAATCGTGCCATATGGCCACTTTCATTTTTCTTTTACTTGTTTGAAAACTTGTCATTAGAAAGTTTGCTTTGCCGTTTGATGTAACTGGCTATACTGTAGCTCAAACAATTTGATAATGAGGTAATGGAAAAATGCTGTGTGATAGGGGTAGGATCAAACTACACCCAAAATTAAATGTCCTTAGCCCTGTCTCCGAGAGCATCAAGTTAATCTCATGCATGTCTACATTGATAAGGATCTCCTGCAAGACAACTATGCAGCACCTCTTTGGTCACTGGAGATTTTGATTTATGAGGCAGGAGGGGCCACAATTGATGAACTGCTAATGCCCACTCAGATGCTTGGATTGCAATTGCCATTCACAAGTGGCCAGCAGACCAGAACTAAATGAGACTCGGCTGAAAATGTCACCTGCGTGCACAACCTTTTACGCCCCAAAGCCCTTCTCAGAACTGTAAATTCTATCTTACACGCCTCTGACCACTTCCATTGATGGCTTATGGCAGAATCCAGCCAGCGACACCAGCCTTTCCACACTCGACTGTAAATCAAATTGCTATCTAAAGCAGCAGGACTCATCCTTACAGAGCTGGACAGCAACATATGGGAAATCCCCAGTGCTTCAATGTATCGCTGGAGGTCCAACAAGATCATGCAGGTCATAAGATGCACTAGGCACACTGTGTTTGGATTTTTGTTACACGCTGTAGAGGCAAAAACAGGAAGCTGAGTGTCAGAGCCCCTTTAGCAAAGGAAGTTGTATTGATTATAAATAATTAATGACCAATTGAATGTGTGAAGAAATTATTGTTTTGTAGAACCCCTGCCTCTGATTATATAAAATATGCTTGGGAACTTTAAATTGTTCCCACTGAAAACAGCAATAGGTGAAACTAAAAACTAACTGGCTCTTCGGTGGATAACACAGCGCTGTAGCAGTTAGCGCTGTCGCCTAACAGCTGTGAGGTTCAATCCTGTGGGTCGACTGATGCCCTTCTGTGTGGTGTTTGCACGTTCTCTCTGTCCCTGTGTGGGGATTTTCTCTGGATGCTCTGGTTTCTTCCCACACTCCAAAGACATGTGTGTTAGGTAAACTGCTGATTCTAAATTGTCCATTGGTGTGAGAATGCATGGTTGTATGTCTCTGAGTGTAAGCCCTGCAATGGACTGGCAAGTTGTCAAGGGGTGTACCCTACCTCTCACCCAATGTCAGCTGGGATAGACTCCAGCTCCCTCTGGGATAAAGAGGGCATAGAGAATGGATCCCTGGCTCACTGGTTGTCAGTAAGTATTCTGTAAAGATTTAGGAATTGGATTGTGAAATATATTTCTAAATGCGGAGATACTCAAACATTTTCTCTAAATAAAGATTTGTTGACATGAATTTGAAGCATGTGGGCATTGGGGTATCCCTGGTTTTGTTTAAATCTGAAGTTGTATGCTAACAAATACCACTGTCTCTACCTGACTTCAAGGCATTTCTACTCTGAGAACAGCTGCTTCTGTTTTTCAGTATATTGTAAATGCCATTACTAATGCCACACAAAAGATATGTGTAGCTTTTCAACTGCCGTATGATCGCTTTCTGTCAAGCCTCCATGACTAATAAATTCAGTTTACCCGATATGGAACTAATTTTCTAACTATTCTTGGCTCTTTTTTTCAATTGACATATGAGTGTTAGAGTACTCTCAGTGTCTGCACTGTGATAAATGGTCTTACCTCATTTCTGTTAGAATAATTATTCACCTCCTTAATACAATGATGTTTTTTCCTATGCTGTCAGAAAATTAGAATCTCTGCCAGACATGCCAATCCTGCTGCAATCTGTCTGTATTACCAAACACATGAATGTGATTTTCACCGTATAGCAGTGATGTATCTGCAACAGCTGGGCTTTACAGTGTGCATGGTTTTCCACACAAAACTGCTCTCTACCACCTTCTCCACACATACACACATTGTCCCTCTGGAAATTGTACTCTGAGTAATGAGACATTGCCGGGCCTATGCTCAGCTTCATGTCACTTAATGTGACATGAATTACCTTTGCTATATGTGATCGATCTATTTATTACCCTGTTTATGTAAAGCCAAGCAAAGTCTTCTGACGTGGAATTTTCATGAGGCTGAAATATCAATGGCCATCACTCACTTTTTATTGCTTTTTTCTTGTCCTTTCTGGTCTTGTGGCATTTGCTTTGTGCTATATTGAGGGCAAGATGTAAGATGTGAAACACTGGTGCAGAACATATGTAGATGTATGTGCTTCTTATATTTGTTTGAATCTATGTTTGCCAATAGCTTCGAATGAAGTCCTCTTCGGTCATTTTCTTCCCCAAGTAATTTAAAATATTGATATAATTCAAGGAGATACTGTGGCAGTATTGATAGTTGCTTGTCACAAAATACAGAATTCATGAAGCAACAATATCTGTAGTCAGTCATATATTGTAACATTTGTGTTTCCTTGCATTTGATATTAACTTAGTTTTGTATTACAACTGGGAAAAAAACATACTTTAAAGGAAACTTAATGACATATAGAAAGTGCCTCAATGGTTAGACAATGTATGATTCTTTCTTCACTGACACTAACAACTTTTGGTAATTATCTTAGAGAGATCAGAGAAGAGACAGGGTGTAAGATTGATGCAGAAGTAGCCTTTATTACGGGGTATTGGTAGCCTGACTAATGTGACTTCAAAGCGAGCATTGGTCAGGCCATGAGCTTTAGGACAACCGTTTCTCAGAAGGGATGGTTGACCTGCCTCCTTTAAATGTTGGTATTTGTAATTGGTCGAAGCTTAAACCAATCACAGCACTCTTTCCTCTGATGTATGTGTAGCCAGCAGGGCTAACTGGTAGATCAGACTCTTACTGACGCCGGTTGGGAGCAAAGTGAAAAACGTCTTTCCCTCCAATAAATGCCTCCAGGGCTACTCCTTGCTCAAATTTCAAAGAGAACTTTCCATTTAATGTGCTCAAAACAGAATCTACCGCTGTGTCAAACGCTCGCCGCTACTCCATGTTTGCAATGTTGACAGTGTTGAAGTGCTGCCTGTCGCATCACTGCTTTGAGCACGCCTCTTTGGACAAGCTCAAAATCGATTGGCTCCCCATTTTTGGTGAAATTTGGTGGGTGGGACCAGGCTAGGGTATTGTTTTTATTGTTATTTTCAGTGACCAGATACTGTCTGAAATGCAAAGCAAAACTTTTTGGCTGAATCAATTAAGTTAACTTTTCTTGAAGAAAATATGCACAAAATTTATAACGCCACGTATTTCCTGTAAAACTAATCATAGTAAATTTTATAAAAGCTTATTCCAGTTACTCAACTAAAACGCATTATATCCCTAACACAATAAATCAATAGCAAAAAACATTTTAAAACGTATTAGAACATGTATAAAAGAAGCTAATCCTATGCTTTGTCAAGCACTCATGAAAACCACTCCAACATCTAGTCTTTTTTTTTTTCATGACCATCAGAGGTGTGTTGTTTGTACAGTACAAACCACCATCCAGACCTGCTGTGTAAAACAGTTGTGAGAGCATCAGGACTTTTGCTATCACGCAGATAAGAGGGCTTCTTGGGGCAATCCCAGTTACAAGCTCTGGTGTTAACCTGCTAGAGGGTTTTTATCAGCTACATGTCATGTTCACATTTTCCCTGCAGGTCTATCCAAGCATCGCACCGCCATCTCAACACTCTTCTAAGCTCCACCCTTGAAGGCCACTTTTATCTGGGGCTTTAAAGTGGCAAACATATTTATCCAGAGCTTTCCCACAGTCCACAACGATGGAAAGTGCACATAACGACAGCAGCGCAAGGCAGAACAAGAGTCAGTGTGTCTACATGGAGCCCTATGTTTCAAGTGTGCCTACTGGCCCTTTGGTGTTGAGGCCCCAGTTTCTCTAGAAGAGCTTATCAGTGCATTTGTGTGTGCAACATTTCTGTCAATCTTATAGTACATACTTTAACTTTCAGCAAGAAACACCTTGAGGGGATTTTGTTGTTTGAGGATGGGGATCCATTATGGCGGCTTCTTTTTATAAGAACAGTTGTATTTACATGTAAAAATGTTATTTCATTTTTTTCACGATCACAGAAAATTTTGTGATTTTTATTTGTAAGTACAAAAAAGAACGTTAAGTTAGAGCTAAAAACCAATAGTAAGTGTTAAGAAAAGTAATAATAATTCTTATTAGAGTGTGACCTCTGATACTTTCTGATGAATGAAGCCATGAAGATCCACATTTAAGAAACAAAAAAAAAAACTAAACCAACAAAAAAATTATCACATCTGTGGTACTGGCAAAAATGTATCACTGGCTTTTTACTACTGTCAAACTCTTTATGCTCTTCCTGTGGATGTTAGGTCTCTGTCAGGGAGACCGTGAGGGGACGTGAGGGAAATTAAAATGTACCTTAAATGTACCTCTCCAAAAGCTGGACATTTTTCATTTTAAATCAAACTTGATGGAACTCAAACTGGATATATTCTTAAGCTATATGGGAAGTAAGTGGGTATGTCTTGCTTTTTGTAAATCATAGTGCAAAAGCTTGCTTTGTTTTATTTGCATCCTTTTACTCATTTCAAGTCAATGAAATGAGTAGAAGAACCCATCTCCACCTCTCCGCCTCATGTTGGCACCTTTTTACCTCCCTTAGGATTAGGAGTTGTCAATGGGCCCCTCTGCTCCACATGCACACTCATACAATGCACACACACTGCAGTATAGCTTCTCAAATCTCTAGTTCTTAGGGCAATGTGTATGATAGTGACTGGGCAAGCTTGGGGCTTGATTAGTGCAGTTAGCCCTTCTAAGGCTCTGGCTGTTTACAGTGGATTACAGGGAGGGAGGCAGGGGTTAAGTCTACCCAGGCACAATGCTCTCCCCCACACCCACTCACGGGAGCCACTGCAGCAGGGGCTGGCAGCTCGTCTGGGCTCCACATCGTAAGGCCAGGCTGACAGGTAGCGGGATTTGGCAGAGCACTTTGCATGAGAGCCAACATGAAAAACTGAACATGGCGGATTAGTTCGGGATTATGTTGTCAGAGTTAGCCTTGACGGACAAACTGCAGAGGAATAAATTGCAATCTGTTTGAGGAGCATGCTGCCACGCAAACAGGAGAGGCATCGGCTCGTTTCGCAGCCTGTCCAAAATGACGGGTGGAGGTGGCGGTGGGGAGGGGGGGGCAATCATTAATAATTTATAAACAAGGTCCCCCGGCCATCACCGACGTCTGCCCACTCGGGGCTGGAAAAGATGTCTGGTTGTCTAACCCCTAACACCAGAGGCTGGTTCATGTTAAATCTTAAAAACCAGAAGTGACAGGAAATGTATGGAGATAAGAGAAGGTTACACCCAGAGAGGACTTTAGAATTAACTGGGCGCTACTCTGATTTACGACAATCACAGGGTTTCTGAGATGATGTGTGAGGAGCAAGAATGACAATGCAGATCTCCCCTACGCCTGTTGTGATCTGTCATTTGATCCAAGCCTACGGTGGTGGCTAATTTAGGTAAAAGGCTACCACATTAGCGGAGGAGTAAATAAATCTGTGGAAACTTTTATGAAACTATAGAGACCAGTTAATTTTATAAACTACTATGTGTAAAACCTCTATATGACTACTTGGATCACAGTACATTCTCTCTAAAGTGAGAGATTTTTTTTCTTTTACCACTTGTTGATTTTTTATGACAGTTGCATGCTTAAGTGCCCTTTAGAGGAAATGTTGAAGCGAAATGACTGTAAAAATAAGGCTTTTATGTCAAACACTTCCTTTTGATCATATGAAACTTTCATCCATTCCGTGAACAGCATTTTCAGTTATAAGAACAACAATGTCTAAGTTTCATAACATCATATGAAAAATATGGAAATGGATTCTGAATCGGATGAAGGTGTGAAGAAAAAAACCTCTCTGAGCAAAAGAAATACTGACACAAAGAAAGAGAAACATATTCTACAGCCAGAGTAAACAAACTCCAGCAGCTGCAATTCATTTTTCTCTGCCTTCCTCTCACGTTGCTCTTTGTCGGTGATTAGAATGCGCTCAATTTGACGCCCTGCAGCGTTCAGTGTTCTCTTGAAGAAGACTGACTAGCATGGTAAAATGGATTAATGAGCTTTATTCCATTCTATCCTTTACTTCTTCATTAAGAATGCATGTCTGTATGTTAAACATATGAATATGCATCGGCATAGAGCATTTGCTCTCAGAGTTACCAGCGAGTCAATGCTGTGCCTTGAATGATAATCTGGATAGTTAATGAACTGCTTTTTTTGCCTTCACTTTGTAATTGAAAAAGGTAATAAAGTCACTTTTTAGTTGTTTTTTTTTAATCATTATGAATGCCACATTGTGGATCTATTTGTCTACAGAATAAAAAGCAAGTTTCTTGTCACGTCTGTATTCATCTAAATGTATTTAACCAGCAGATGTATTTGTATATCCAGTATCTTTCAGTGCATTTGCAAACATGCAGGCCGCGTTATGCTCTTTCTTAAAGTTAATTATAAAGAGCAAATACATTATGCGCAGTTATATCTCACCCCTGTCTGTTTCATTAAATAAACCCGGCTCGCTCAGTGTTCGCAGCTAGGCTGTCAGACTGAGGGTGATTCAGAGGTCAGCGCAGATCACTGGATAAAGGCTAACAAATTACCACAATGACTCTAACACACCTGATTGATGTTGTTGGGGCGGGGGGAGCACATAAAGGTTAGGTGTAGATAAACTGAAAACACGGCTGTGCTCCGCAGAGACAAAAACAAAAAAGACACAAAAACAATGAACGATGCCAGACGTTTGGTGATGAGATTTTTTTTTTTTTAACACAAGGATTTTGTTGCACCAAACTCAAAGCGATGTGTTCATGTTCAACGGTTCAATATTGTCACCGGGATGCAGCGAGGAATGTGGATGCACATGTACCTGGAGAATTTCCTAATTCTAATGAAGAGGCATTGATTTAATGCATTTTTCTCTTCCGTCTTCCAGCTTCCTGTCACTAACATCTTTATGGTTTAGCTTTAGCTCAGGAAAACATTCACTTTTCACGGATCGGCAGTAAAAAAGCATCAGTATCCTTCATGAACAAAGACACTATCTGTACTCATCGGGCAGCATGTTATAAAAACTGGTGACATGAAGCAGTGATGGGAGGGAGGAACCGAGGCTACTGATTTACTGACAGGACAATTAGACGGAGCTAATCTGCTATCTGAGCTAAATATTCCAGATAGGGTGAGCATGCGGCAGGGTGATCCGTCCTGTAGGGCGCCACAGGGATGTTTGTTTTGAATGATTTATCTGAGTAAACTTAAGAGAAGAGGGGATGTATTGAGTTTCTTGATTTTATCGTTAAGCTGTTGCATTCATTTAGCCAAAAATCTTCCCATCCGGAATTTAAATATCAGAAAGACATCAAAACAGTGTCCAAGACAGACATGAAGTAACCTGTTTCTGAAAGGAAACTAAGACACCAGCTGCGAGTTAGTCATATTTACTGCTCATCTTCTTGCCGGCCTCACTGCAAATAAACTGATGTGTTCCAGCTGTACATGGAGTTTTTGACCTGCGCTGACTTCTCTCGCCGAACATTACAGTTTCCATTTTCTCTTTGATTTTCAAACAGTATTATCTTTGCTCTCAAGTGGAGGGAGGGTAAACAGTAGCGGTGGAGAGTCATATGTCTCTTTAAATAAACTTCATTGTCTGATGATGTTTTAATGGGCAAACCTCGATCCCCTGGGCTGTGACCCTTTCTGAATGTATTCCAGTTATGTACTCTGCACAGGGTGCTGAGCTGTAATTACCCAGGCTATTCTCTGTCTACTCCACTGCAAAAAATGTGCTGTAGAATGATGCTTTTTGCGTTTTACCCTGAAGAATAATGTGGAGATATGGTCAAAATTATTACATTTACATCTTTTTACTTATGTATAATGACATTTTTCCAAATTGCAAGAACATTTCCCCACATGCCTCATAAACATTTGGATTTTCAAGCTGTGTTGTAGTACCTGCAAAGTAAAGTTTTTATTAAGAAATCCATATTAATTCTTCTATTGTCTGCAATAGACTGGAGTCCAGGGTGTAGGCCTACATTGCCTCTCACCTAATCACTGGGATGTTAGAAATATCAAAACAATGAATGAATGTTTTTATTGCCTTACAATTACATGTTCAAATTCAACATATCTCAACAGTAATATCCTGATTTTTCATGTTGTCTTTGAGTTGCCATAAAGGTTGATGGAACTAACATTTACTTCCACTGATCTCTGCTGAGGTTAGCCAACATCTTAGCCCAACATTTTTTTTTTTTTTTTGAGAGCCCTCCCTTTTTTATTCTGTGACATTACACTTAGTGGTTTAAGGACACTCACTTATTCAGGGTCTCATTTTAAATGTAATTCATGCTGAAATATTTTTATAATGCAATAAAAAATGAGCACGAGTCACTGATGGCTAAGGAGGAATCATGATAGTGTTAATGGAAAAATGCATTTGGTAAAGAGTATTTCTAAAACTAACTCACTGCCTTACGACTGCACTGAAGTGAGTTTTGGGGTCATAATCTTAAACTGAGCTGTAAAAAGTGGTAAAAAGTTAATAGTAGCAAAGAATAAAACTGATAAACAAGATTAAAAAATGTTGAGGAAAACATATTTTATTGGTAGAACAGACACTACCACTAATTTCCTGGATGAAAATCCTGTCTGTGTATTACGAGCTTGTCTCAGCTACAAACCACATAGAGGCAAGGCAAGGCAAATTTATTTCTATAGCACATTTCATGTACATGACAATTCAAGGTGCTTTACATACAGACATTGGAAACATTACAGCAAGAAAGCAATAAAAATAATTTAAAACAAAAATAAAATCACAAAATAAGAAAATTAAAGAAAGAAAGAAACCCTCAAAAAAAATGTTATCATCATAAAAGGCTGCAAATAGAAAAGTTTTTAACCCTGATTTAAAACTGCTGGCAGCGTCAGCTCCAAAATAGTGCCTTCATGGTTTTTTATAGTATCCCCAAACAGAATAAGACAGTTATAAGATGTGGATGCATTCTTAGGCAAAGCAAGTTTATTTGTGTTTTCCTATTACAGTTGTATGTTATTCATTTTATGAATGTAATGTGTAAATTTTGCTGACACAATTACATTAGTTTTAGGAAAACCACAGCTATACTCAGAAAACTAATTTAACCTCTTTTGATGAATCTGCAATACAGCTGTGTTTGGTGCAACACAAAATGTCATGGCAAAGGCTTGTACACACGCTGCATGTCTGACATTGTTCCTCATAAAAATAGAAAACAGAAAAAGTGATTCTATAAAATATTCTAGATTGTGTTTCTCGGGAAAAAATATTTTTTACAGTGTTGTCTGCTTCTCCTCCCACCTTATTCCCACAAGGAGGTCCAGTTCCAGTCAAAACAGAGCACCAAACAGGCAATGCAATGTTTTTCTTTGTCTTTCTTTCTTTCGTTCTTTCTTTCTTTCTTTCTTTCTTTCTTTCTTTCTTTCTTTCTTTCTTTCTTTCATAAGAGACAACAACACCCTGACTTTCAGCGATGTTGTCTTAGGCAGAAACAGAAACATATGCTGCAAAGAAAGGATGACAAAGAGGACGGGAAACTTCAATGAAAAAAGAACAGAGGATGTTTATCAGATTGAAGGAATGAGCACGAGATGGGGAAAAAAAATGAGACTAAGTACCTCAACTCAATATGTGTGAGACTCCCACGTTTTCCTCCTCTGCCTGAAACTAATGAATTTTTGCCGAGAAAGGAAATGCTTTGGGAATAGGTAAAAATTTCATCAAACACCGGATGTGTGCTCTTGATTAGTAATTCAGACCAAAGCTAACTTTGGTGAGACAATATTACAAGAGGGCTCAAGGAAATGGCTAATGAGCAGCTAAGCTAACTTTATCTGGGTCCAGAGTTAACATTCATCTGATTTTCTGGGCCCTGAACTCTAATTGGATTGTGAAGAAGTGAAGAGGACAAAGAACACTTATCGTTCATGATTTTCAGGAATTCCTATCTTGGGTAAATTTGCCAGCTTTCATTACAATTTAATTGAATTAACTATTGATGAACTTCAGAAATCATAGTCCTTCCATTATTCCTTAACCATTAACAGGTTTTGAACATTCAAGAAAAACAATGCTTCATGCAATCAAGTCTCTTCTGTAATTCAGGAGTTTGTCCTCTTCTCTCTCAACAACTGTCTTTCATTAGTGCTCGGCGAGCACCAATTGGCTCAGAGTGCACAGGAAACTATACAGTGACGTGCTGCAGAGAGTAGACGTTGTCTCAGACTGACACTGAGATGTAAAGTAATATCCTAGAAGCACATGAGGTCAGTCAGTCCCCTTTTACAGTCAACATGAAAAGTGGTTCGAGCACCGGTCAGGAGACAGGGCTGGGTTCTTGTGATTCAACAGGGGCTCTTCAGTTCAGACACCATAACATGGGTGAGGTGGCCGCCGCAGGCCATGTTAAATGCAATTAGATGACATTACATGCACGCTCAGGAACTTACAGATCCGAATCATGTGTACAAGTTTTACATTTTTGGAAATAAATAACCCCGGTGTAAATCGAAACATGCATTTGAATCTTTGAAAACTTGTACAAGGCTGCAAGGAACAAATGTTCTTTTATTGAAATTTTAATTTGCTGTCACTGTTTTCTTTTCTTCTGCTTCCAAAATGCCAATACAACATAAAAATGACATTTTCCATTGTTTTTCTTCACAGCAGACGGTAAATAGTGAAAGTGGTGTTTTACCTCTGAAGTTAAAAGAAAAAATACAGTTGCGTGGTTTATGGTCATTTTCTTTATTTCAACCCTGTCAACAGGATAGTGAGCCAATTAACCCCAGATGTTTGAAAAGTGCCCACACAAGAGGCGACGTGAAGAGATTCGCCATCTCACCAGTATTAGCCCGATAATGGAAGCTGACGTTGGGGATTTCAGAAGAGCGGGGGGAGTGAGGGGGCTCCTGAGGGTTCGTGTTCAGGCCTCTTCTGTGAATCATGCAGCCTAGCGTGCGATCGACACACTGCCCTCCTCTTGACTCCCTCATAAGCTCTGTTACAATAACACACTTGCCTTTCTCTCTGGTCCTAACCCTGAAGCCCACCCCCACCCACCACTATCACTAATACTCCACATATCTGAAAAACCCGAGAGGGAAGAAAAAACCTTTACCTACAGTAAAAAGATGAAAGCTGGAGGGTATTTGTTTCGGCCTCTGGTCGCCCTCAAAACTCTTCTGTTGTTGTTAGTATAACTGTGATGACAGAGATAATCTTTGTTATCATCATTATTATTATCATTCCCCACTTTAATTAATTTCTCCCCAGGGCTGAGAACAGTAATGAGGAACAGACACTGACTGCTACTCCGCTCAAAATTCTCAACACACAAGTCCCAAACCAATACAAGTCAAGGTTAACAGTGCCATCTACAGTAGAGAGAAGACTAGTCAATTATGTGCTTTGATGATATGAGATCTGCAGACACACACAGTTTGTATTTTAGCAGTCAGTCGGGGAGGCTTCAACAAAAAGTGCTGCTTAGTTCCCTTAAGCACTCACATACTGTTAGGAATTTATATTATTTGTTGTATAATAAAAGTTTTAATGCTGAAATCATGGACTTTTACAAATTTTTATATAAATCAAAGGGCATCCAAATAACTGCTGTGAAGGAGGCATATTGCATTTCTGAGTGTCCACTGCTTTCTAAAAGTCATCTAATTTTGTTTTAATCTGTTTGTGCTTATGTGTGTATGTTTTTATTTTTTTAATCTATGCGT
>JAVQJG010167909.1:0-24388 GCA_036024015.1 Craterocephalus amniculus
TATTATTATGTAAGTCAAAGCTGTGTTCTGCCTTGTCGCGCTGAAACGAACGGCTATTTTTATTTGGAGAGAAATCTCTGAGGAAGCAGAAGAGCAACCTGGGCATTTCTTTAAATAGCTCATTTAATCTTAAGCATCTTCCACTTATTACTTCATGTCTGTCAGCAAGATATTAATGAGTTTCTCAACTAAAGCAATGAAATGACTAATTCTGCAAATTGCCTGTGATGTATTAATTCATAATTCACCACTTTATTCTCAAGGCCAAAGGAGGCAGAGAGAGAATAATTTATATTCCTAATGTGGATCCACATTGATTTTATTCTTCAAATGCAACTTAATGTTATTTCATTATTATTTAACCAGTGCATAAACCATTTAGTCTGTTGTTTATTTGGAAATTCACCAGTTTCTTTCTATCAGACCATCAGATAGAGTGATTAGTTTTTATCAAATGTCTGAATCAGAAATTTGTTGAATTTACTGTGAAACAAGGGAAGAAAATGTGTAAATTCTGAAATCTGAGATGCTAAGATCCTCTTAGTGTTATTATTGTCTGAGAAAAAAGTACAATTATAATGCATGAATTAACCACTTCATAATTTTGTAAAATTACATGAAAACTCCTTTTAGGTATTTAACTTTAATTTATTTCTATGTTATGGTGCCAACATAACAAAACAAAGTAACCAAGTAAATCCCCTCTGCTCTGCAAACACTACATAGATACTACATTTTAACTTTGGATTTCTCTCAGAGGAAACACACGGACTACAGGACATCTGTCTGGACTCCAGTGGCTTCTTTCTGTAAAATAAATTAGAGAAGTGCATAAAGAGATTAGAAACACAGGAAGAAGCATACAGCCAGCTTTTGACTTTTGGCTCTGTTAACTTGTTCGTTTGAAAGATAAATAATACAAAAAAAAAAAGAAAAATTGACTATAAATGTGAAATTAAATGCTTTCTTTTAAAAGTCAATCATGTTTTAACAGAACAACTATCGATCAGAAAAGTTTTTTAAGCCCAACCAGAAAAAAGTTAAAGATTAACGTAAATTAACCCAGTTACTGTGCATTTAACTTGCTTTAGTGTACAAAGCCGGGTGTATATCAGATTTCAACATATTTCCTCTTGGATGTTTTAACAACTTTTTGTTCTGTGTGCTACAGTATGGTGAGAACATAAATTAAAGGTGGAGATATTCAGGGATCTTTACAAATAATTAATCATACAGTTTAATACTCCAAATAGTTATAAAATCAAGTAATCATGACAGCATTCGTTCAAAATGAGAAAGCAACTCTGTTTGTCACATAAAGTTGGAAGAGTTCAAGCAAATCTGCAGCCAGCCTCGATTGGCTGAAAGCAGCATGAGACAAGAACTTCTCCACCGAATGGGTTCAAGAAGAAAGATATGGATTTCTTCATGACTCTTTTGTGATAATATAAAGTAACAAGTTGCTATATAATTTATTTATGATATATACAAATGAATATGGCATGTTTCATTACTTCAGTGGACTCGGAGGTAAAATAAATGATTGTAAATTACACACTGAATCAATATGCAGAAAAAAGTTGGAGACTTTCTGGAAGCGCATTAGAAATGTCTGTTTCTGAACAGTTCATTAAAATGAGATTCAAGGTGCATCGAAGCCAAAGGGTTTTCAAAATATAACATTGCAACAAATATATGCAGCCATTTGCATCAAAGAGGCAAATGCAGCAGGAAGATCAGGAAAGAAGCGCCCACTTTATTTCAATTTTTACATCATAAGTGGTCATCTAGAGGTAAGACATAAAGAATTAAATATTTGAAAGCAGCCTTCACAATTAATTTAATAGTATCTGCCAAGAATGAACTATGTGTGACCAGAGAGCAGTATTGCTGCTGTGATTTCACCAATAAAAGCAAAGCACTATAATGATTTGTGTTTTATAAAGTAGCATTTATGGAGGAGATATCAGAAAAATGAAAAGGATAGATTTACTTGGAGAGACGATGACCAAAGAAGGAAAAAGAGATTTTCCTCAGAGAAATTCAGAGTGGCTCAGAAAAGATTTGATGCTCTAGCTTGAAGGATTATAGAAAGCAGTCAGTTTGACAAGATGGCCTTTTAAGTGTAAATGACAATTCACGTGTCCCTGCTTCATTCAAAATAGCCCTGTGACACACTCAGCAGTTGCCATGGCTTCATATTACGACACAAATGGGATTTACAGCACAGTGCTTTCTTAAATCTCCTGCTTCCTGTAATAGAGATGATATTTTATATATTTAACAGGAAAAGGGGCCTCCAGGAGCTTAACAGCATATGCACACACTGATCATTTCATGTGTTATAATGGTGATTAAAACTTTTTTTATAGTCTGCTAACACAAATCAGCTCGTCTTCTCGGCATCTTCTCATCTTTATTGCTCGCTTCTTTTTCTCCTCTCCCCTCTCCAGAAACTGAGTCAGGAGTTTGAGATTAAACGTCTGTCATTAGAGGAGCAGAGAGACCGTCTCCAGCAGCAACTGGACAACTTGAAAGAGGAGCTCTCGGCCAAACTCAACATAGCAAACCAGGAAGTATGAAACTAACTTAAATGACGCTCCATCTGTCTTTTAATTTCAAATTTTCCCGTGAGGATGTGGCAGCCGTCTGATTATCTTCGCAGGTGTCCCACCTCCAGGAGCTTGTGAGAGAAAGGGAGCAGAACCTGAGCTCGGCCCAGACACAGATATCCTGTCTGAAGGAAACTCAGGACAAACTCAGGATAGAGCTGGACGCCACCAGAGCCCGGGTCCGAGAGACCAGTAACCTGCTCACTGACCTGCAGGTGAGGATGACTGAACCGGGCTACTGTTACAAAGATGAGCCCCCACTTTCCATTTAAATGCAAATGTTTTGCTCTGCCTTTATGCCTATGTTTAAATAGGGATGAAACGATGCTTCTTGAATCAGTAAAAAATTGTTGCAAACTGCTTAAAATGTAGAAAACACGAGTTTGTAACAGCCTGTATTAGTAAACCTCCATAAAGGATGTAATCTGACAAGCTAATCCACATTTCATCACATATTGCATGTGTGTATGGCTGCAGAACCAATCAACAAACTAGAAACTAGCATGGCGACAGCAGCAACTTTGAGGACTCTTAAAATGATGTGACGTTCATAAATAAAAAGTCTGGAAACGGGAAAGCAATACTCCGCGCCTCTTCTGTTGCTCCATAGCTGTTGAACTTGATCAGGTCCAGCAGACGGAATTTGCTGTTTTGGAAGACAGTTTCTTTTCCTTTTTTAGACTAATTATGTCAAGTTGAAGCTATATTTAGAACCATTCCAGCATATGCTGGATGTTTGGCAGCTTTTATGACAAGACTTCAGCTCATATGTTAATTAAACTACCAATATGTGTTTACTTCCATATGATGGAGAATTATTTTTTCATTTGGTGTTAAGTTCCGTCAGTGAGATGACAGAAAGTTACAGTTTTAGGACAAAAAAGCAGAAAAATTCCTTATAAAATAGCTACAATTCTTTTTGTTGAGAAAATCAAATTAAATCGGAATCGTGAGTTTGTTATCATGACTTTATTGCATCGTTATATACGTATTTTTAGTGCTATGTTGGTTGGTAATTTCCTGGAATTGGTTAGAAATAGCTGATGACTCATCCCACACTTGAGGGAATGACGCAGCATAACAGCCACTGAAATTTATTTTTATTTTCAACCAATCAGATCTTAATTGAGACATACTGCAGGTGGAGCTGTATAGAAAATGGTGCAGCAGGATGACAGAATTAAGAGTGTGGGCTGAGTTTCAAAGGCTGAATAAATTTGCTTTTCTTGAACAGCTAATATTTCAACAATGTGTTTTTGCGAGCGCTCTGATAACAGGCTTTTGTGCATTTGCCACTTATTCACTGAACTTTGGTTGAACTTTGTGCATACAGTAGCTGCTTTTACCATTAGTAAATAAATGAAGTCATCACACCCACAAGCTTGCTCCAGAAGGGCTTTGGTCAAACGATGTGCATGTGAAGGTTTGTTTCAGCATCTCTCTTTAATAAATTAAGCTCCAGACTGCAGCTGTCACATCGATGCAGTCGTGTAGAATTTGCAGGAGTGGAAGAGTAACGTCTGGTAAATGTTCAAGTAGTTCAGCAGTCATCAGCTGGGATGCGATATTGGGTGGTGATTAGTGCAAAGTTGATGTGACATAACCATTTGGCAATCCAAAGGAGGTTAACACAGAGTTTCATCATCCTGTAGACGGGTTTCTGGGAGTTGAAAACGGACATAATTCATAGGATACATAATTAATGCATGTAATTTTTCAGTTTTTGATGTGCTATGTTCTATTTTCTGCCATTTTTCTACAATTTAAATATGTTTTTTCTTTTGTGACTTTTCCTTAGGGAAAAATGAAGTTCATTTTCTTAGTCTAATTTAATTGCTTTTGTGTTTCTGATCATAACTTTAGGATTTCAGCTATTACTTACATACAATGAGGAACCTTAAGAACTTTGTTAAACATCACAGAACTATCAAACTAGGCTTCAAAAGTTCAAAAAACAGCCATCTGTTTTCTCTTAATAGCTTTAAAATAGTTTCTTTCAGTCACTTGCTGACTTTTCCCTTAATCCATGCTCTTACACTCAACATTTATAATTCATTCCCTTGGCGGACTGTCACCATCTAAGATCAAGATAGGTTTGCTCAGTTTGCAGAGGATTCAGCAACTTCTCCCAGAACATTGAGGAAAACGGGGAGGGTGGTAAAATAGGGACACCGAAGAACAGTTTGAAAGACGGAAAGCAGGAAACGAGAGAAACAAGCGCAGCACTGATGGCCAGCTGTGACATAATGATGATGAGGCTATTATGAGCTGAGTGGCCCAGTGTTTGAATGGAACCCTATGGTGCGAGAGAGTTCATGAAATTCGGGTCGTCAATACTATTAAAAAGAATTATGTTTTCACGGAAAGGATCTGCTTTGTTACTCTGTTATGTTATGAATATGTTTTAGATAAAGGAGAGACATGGCAGAAGTGGAGGAAGAGTGAACAGTGAGCACAAACTATGAGAGAGAGACCAAATGAAAGGCAGTAATTAGGTGAAATTGCACTCGTCCGATTTGCTTTGCTACCAGTGTTCTATATAAAGAAAGGGATTTTCAGGGGAAAAGAGCCGGGCTGAACATTGGATTGTACCTTTTAGTCACTCTGAGCTCATTGCATAAAAACCAGCTGAGGCCAGCTTCTCAGTCGATGTAGACCAGCTATTGTTAAGGAGGAAATGAACCTCCATACTTTTGTATGAAACAAAACACAGTGAAGAAGAAGCAGTAGAAGTTGAGTGAGTTCTGTTAATTGACCTAAATTAATATTCTTTTCTAAAATTCTGGATATTTTCTGATCTGATCATGCAGAAACAACAGTCCTGTGAGGCGGCATCCTCCAGGGCTCTGATCTGGGCTCCACTTGATTCTTGCTACATACTCCCTAATGGGCAGAATATCAGCCAGCATCTTTCATAACATTTACACTTATTACACTAAATATTCAGCTGTTCTCTTAAAGGCTAAATTTCACAAATTTAGAGGGATCAAGATATGGTAAGATGTAAATACTGCATTTAAATGCAGAAGAATAACAAAATGACGGGTTATTATTGCTTCTGACAGTAGATCAGCGAATAAAAGGCCGCTCAGCTAAGTCTGAGACATTTAGGTTTTCTTTGACATGTGGATGTCTGCAGGATGTGCCTCCAACCTGCTGGTTCTAAATAACTTTTCACACATGAGAAAAACCGTGTTTATAATGAGGAGCTGCTGATAGTTTTTCCAAATCGTCTTTGGATAGTAAAATGCTGCTAGTCCAATAAAGTCCTGTTTCACATTTCACGGTTAGGAAAGAATATTTTATCTGTTTTGGGTTTTATTGAAAATTCTAGTTTATGAGAAAAGGAAATTATTTTATTCTAAATTTAGCACCGAATCTAAAGAAATAAATCTTTCTCCCTTTTAATAGTATAAATCTGTTTTGTATTTATTGGAAAGCCTGATTATTCACTTTTACAAAGAGATATTATGTGTTAAGATCACACTTCTGTGGAATGAGAAACACAGCTAAACGTGTGTGAAGTCAACACAGCTGCCTGAGTTAGGGTGTGCTGTGTGTGACAAACACAACCAAGATGTCTGACCTTCACCATCTCCTTGCTGAGGAATGGGATAGCATCCATAGCAAGGTGTGACCAGGCTGGTGAGCAGCATGAGGAAGAGGAGGAGAAGCCAAGCTGTTCTGGCTGTGTTTGCATCCCTGACAGTGTAAAATGAGCAAAGTGCAAAAATGACCAATATGTGTTGTTTTTTTCCTTATTGCTGTGGAACTGTGCACTCATCTAGTCCAATACGAAACACAAGCTTGAGTGAATATGAAGAGGAGAGTATTCCAGGGGATTTTGGCACATTTTATGGATGACTACCCCCGCATTTAACCATGTTGCTCCTTCCACAGAAGCACAAACCATACGAGCTGAATCATCAGGTTTTCCAACTATGCAAAATACAACACCATCTGGTGTTATCTGAAGGGAGAACCAACCATCCAATACACACATTTCCTTAGTTTTTATAGTATTTTTGTTTGTTGGAGTTGTATTTTATATCATGAGTTTTTTCTTTCTGTCTGTTTACTGTTTAATGTTTATTTTGAATTACATATGAAGCACTTTCTATGAATCTGTAGGTTTCTGCGTAACTCTTGCATAATCGAAGAACATATAGATTTATTTTGCCACACATTGGACGAACCTCATCCAAGGAGTCTTCTAAATTAGTTGCAACAACATTACTGCAAGATATAGATCCATGATATTCCCGATTAAAGCCTTTTACCTCATCTCTTTAACATGCCTGAGAGTGATGGTAAACAGTGGCCTTTCTTTACCTTTAATGAAGCGCATTAGCACCTTTTTCACTCACGCTGTAAAGAATCATTTAGTGGCTGTACAGATTTTTTATTTTCAGCAAATATGAGTGACTCATACTTGATATCATACATGTCAGAGAACAATGAAATAATCTGGGATTGTTATTGTAATGAAATTGAATTCATCTTCATGTGTGTTCTTCTTTTTCCCCTGAGGCTGACAGGACTATTGGTCAGCTTATCTGAGGAATCCAGTGTTTCTTACTGATGCAACACTGAGGTTAATCATACTCACATTCAGCCTGTGTTTTCCCCTAAAACAGCTAAAAAAAGCATGGAGCAATAGCTTTAAGCGGTGAAATGCAGCTCCTGCATCCCTTTTTTCTTCCATCTGTAATTCTTTAATACATGTTTAGATACACAGAAATGTATAATGTCTCCTTTACATTACTTCTGTGGTCCTAAGCAGTTGAGTCTGGATTTAACCGCTTGTACAAGCCTCTCCTCACAGCTAAAAATCAGATGGTCTAGGTCTTTTAATGAGCTCATCAGCATGTAAGCCCTGGAGCCGCTACAGCTGGAAATGGCTGACTTGGTGAAGTCTAACTTGAAACCAGCACTTTATAAAAGCCCTGTAGCTGCTGCTTTATGAATAGATGTGGATGTGGACGTGACCGTGTGACTCACTCAGCTTCAGCCTTGTGTACAAAGATGCAGCTTTGCACTAGACATGACTCTTTCACCTAAACATATGTTATAACACCTACTGTAGATTTTAGCCTTTTAACCGGTTATTTGAGTATTCAAACCTTTTTTTCATGTGGATTTTTAGGAGGAAATTGAGACTCAGAAGCAGCAGCATGAGGCCAGAGTGATGTCCATCAGAACGGAGGAGAAACAGAAGATGGACAAGATGGCAGATGACTTGGATCAGAAATGGAGAGATGCACTGCGGTAGAAAAAGAAAAAACAATTTCTTTTCTCTTCACAGTTCCCCTTATCTTTATCAGAACAAGTCAGCTTTTTGCCAGAGTCATGGATATTAATGAGAACAAAAAGGAAATGAACACAGTTGGACTGAATTTATACAATATTTACAGATGTCCTTCAGCGGGGCTAAATTAAACTCACTCACAGTGAAAATAATCATTTTCCCAAACTGTGCCGCTCTTTCTGCAGGGAAGAAGTGCGGTTGTTGAAGGAGGAGCTGAATGAGGAGTATGAAGCAGACAAACAGGCAGCGATGACTCAGCTCTCCCAGCAGAAGGAGCTGGAGATGATGGCGGCAAGAGAGGGCTGGCAGAGGAAGGTGGAAGACCTGCTGGAACAGGTACGACACAGACTGCAACCTGTACTGCGTCCTGGCGACAGATATTACACGTAAAAATCTTTTAGAGTATTCAAAACCTACCTCATGTCTCCTTTTGACTCTACAGTTTGCTCAATCAAATTTCTGTTATGAAGTTGATGTCTTTAATGACTCAAACTGCAGAATATAATCACCTCATAGTTCTTCCATTAGTTTTATAAATCAATGAATAAATATTATTCAAGCACCATAACTTGAAAACAAGTACGATGAACAGCAGCCAAAAGAAACTGGCATCATCTTCTTCTGCCATGCTGTAAATGAGCTTGCAAGTATAGCAAGTGAATTCTGAAATGATAATTTCCTGTTAGCATATTTAATTTAAAATGTCTATTTAGGAAAGATGTGATGTCCAGTTGTGGAAAACATCCTTTGAATCAAATTTGGATTGAAGTCATGTGGTGCAAGCATGTTTTTCCACCTGATATGAAGCCATTTACAGGTGTGAGTTAGTTTATAAAAAGATAGTAATATGTTGTGTTATTGTTTTCAGTCAAAATCACTGAGAAGCATCTTGATCATCGACAGGTATAATTAGGTCAGCTGACCTGGGTGAAGTTTCATGTTAACATTTTGCTCAGTTTTAGAAAAGCTTTTTCAGTTCTGATGGAGATACTTCCGTTGAGGTTAATATCTAAAAGGATGTGAGTTGAGGTGATGCCTCCGTCCTCCTCTGCTAAGTGAAGGTTTCTCTACTTTGACCTTGGAGGCTTCTTTGACTACCCACTCAGACTACTAGTCTTCTCTGTCCGAGATTCAATGTTGTGGAACTCAAAAGATGCAGGAGGTCATTGCAGTCCTTGCTGCTCTTAAAGCAGGTTGCTTTATTTTTAAATGTGTGGAGTCGGATGAGATGGTTTCTGTTGGTGTTTGTTAAAAATCTTCTTCTTTCTCTGATGTTCCAGCCAGAGAAAGCAACACCTTCCTTTTCCTTTTCGCCATCCCTTTATCTCTGTTAGTGTTGCTCCTGGGTCCTGTTTTAGTTGTAACAAATGTACAGGCTGGTGGTCACAATCCTTATCAGGTGTAATCCTTCAAGTTTTCTTTGTTTTTGTTTTTTTCCTGGGCTTCTTTATGGGTTGGGATGTTGTCTCGCCTCCTACATCCCCTGGAACCCAGTTTGTGTTCCAGGGGATGATGGGGATAAAAAAGGAATTACTGGTCTGTGTGTGGGTTTCCTGTTGACTTCTTCTATGGCTAAGGCTAATTTTCTGTTGATGTGAACTTGTCAAACACACATCAGATATCAGGGGACCTCCACAGTAAAAATATTACCATCACTGCGATCATTATTTTATCATTATTTTTTATTTAAATATGAGAAAATTTGATTTATAACCAGATTGATATGGTTAAAACATTTTTATTTATTCCCTATTTGGCTTTGAGGAAACATGCGATGACCTCGACCCCCGCTTCCAACCTGAGACCTACTTAAAGTGGCAGCTCCACTCAAAGTTCAGCCCAAAGCAGAGTAGAGCACGTCTGTGAGGAGATGCAAGTAGCACATCTCACACTCGCTCTCTCACACTTCCTCCTCTGTTAATGATTGTGTGAAGCTAATTAAAAGCAATGCCATAAACAGTTACTGCACCTGCTTTACAATTCAGTTAATTCCCACAACAAAAACATTTGTACAGAAAGACTAAAGGATTTAACTTCAGTCGCTGGGTTATTTTTGTCCGGTTTTCTGTTCCTTGCCAACAGCGATGCAAACAAAAAAAAAAATTGTTGTTTTTAATTAGTTTTTCCCTGAGCTATATTTCTCAGTGACTTTATATACATATGCATGATGAAAATGGGCGCTTTGTACATAAACCGAAGAAGATCTAACGAGTGTGTGTGTTTGAAATTGATAACGTATTAGTTTTTTACTCTCACTGCGGCTACAGCTTCTGGAGTTGTTTCTAATGGGAATGGAAATTATCAGAGCAGCTCAGGTCAGAACAAAAGCTCGGCAGCAGCTCAGAGAAATGTTTGACTGAAAGCTCAGACACTTCTCGTACCGAGTGTCCTGCCTCTGGGGAATTCACAGCTCCTCTGAGTCATGACTGAAACCTCAAAGAGGCTTGTCCTGGTTTTGCCGAGACTCTGGTGGCCTCAGATAAATATTTTCTGAAAAGATGGAGTCAGCGACCACCGCTGCCAGCTTGGCATCTTTTCAGACAGCCTCCTAAACCAATCAGTGACTCACTGCAAAGTTGGTAAGCAGCCTGACATTTTGAGGATATACAAAGCAAACAAGACAATCATTGTAAGCCGGAATTGTTTTTTTATTTTTTATTACAGTGTTAGTTTAAAAGTGACATCTTATTTGGATCTAGTCTTGGCTTTTAAACTGAACTTAGAATTGGTGATACCCTCAGCCCCCTCTGCAAGACGTTTGCATGACTAATGAGTAAATAAAAAATAATTATACAATCAACCAACCTGGAAAAAGCTGCAGCAGGAGCTGCTCTCAGGCTTTGTAATTTCTATATGCTGAGTTAGTGGCAGGAGCTGTGTTTATGTGTGTCACAGTACAGAACATTGCATTTTAAACCAATCATGCAGGGAGCATGAAAATAAACATCAAACACTGTCACGGGAGAATACCTGAGGAGCTTATTCTCTGTATGCATAAGCATGATTATGTGTTCGGGCCCATGAAGTGCGCATGTTTTGTCTCTTTAAAGTATTTTCGTAGTACATTTGTAGTTGCATAAACACACAATCCTCTGACACAAGAATCAGCAGTCAATTATAGTTGAAATATGATCATTTCATGTATTTATTTGGACCCTCTGCCTCCTCTCTTTCCACTGCTGTTCCCAGGCTAGCTATAAGATGTAATCCCTCGGACCTTACGTCCTTCTTTCTTGGATTAGAGCAATATGCTAATGCGGTGGGAAATTAAAATCATGCTGGATAATCTTCTATTAGCAGATTTCAGAGACTCCTGTAGGCCGTTAAGGTCTGTCACACCTTCTCCTCTGACATTTTATCCATCTCACACACCAGATGGTGATCAGTTTAGCACTCTGTCCCTTTTTTCACACTTGAGTCCAGACTATCAGGCGTCATATCAGGTTAAAGCAAATCAGTGTCCAATGGCTCAGCATGATCAGATACCAAGAACACTATGGGAGCATCTTGTGTTGTGGACAGTAGTCCAACAGAAACTCACCACCCTGGTTTCAGCTGTCACGGCATTTCAGGCTTCCTGCCGATTTTTAACATTGTTTTTGACATCCTCCATACCATGACCCAGTTTCTGAGCCAGTTGGAAATATTCTTTTATCCTCAGCCCCTTTTATTCCTATCTCAGAAGACAAGAGCAGAATAAATGCAGCATGTTAGTTATTAGCCAGAACATCCAGGCTGGGGCACTTCACCCTATAATATCATTTAACCTCAAGTTTTATCATTGGAATAACCATTAAATGACATTCAGACTCGGTCATTCATGTCCGAATCAGGCAGCTCGGAAAACACTTGAAGCTGCGGTGGTTGAGCGAACTCCCTGCTGGACCCTGTCAGGGCCATTTAGCCTCAAACAGCGCAGCCCTCATTCCTGCTAAACCACAAGACCCTGATCAAAGAAGGGCAGACTTGGAAAGCAGTTCAAAATATGGCTCTTCTTTTTTTTAACATGGTTAAACGTGTTGAATATGTGGTGCAATACAGTATTTTTAATTTCTCATTTGGAACTGCCTCACAAAATGGTAATAACAAGCTGAAAGAATTTTCGAGTGATACTGGTCTTAAAACAGACTGAGGAAGAGAGGGACTGAGTGGAATGACTGGCTCAGTAAAATCCCTAAAACAAATCAAACTAAATAAAGGTATCAGTTCATAGCTTAAAAACGATCTGTTGTTCTATTGATTTCTCTTTATTTTGACCAAAATATGTCACAGACATCCCATTTTTGAACCTCTTGATATTGTGCCAACTTGTAAAAACAAAGCTTGTGATATACCTCCTTTAAATGCCACGGTTGGAAAAAAATGTCCAACTTATGGGACAGAAAAAGCCCAAAAGCTCTTAACTTGGCTGCAGCAAAAGCATGCAGACATACTGTACCTTGCATTTATGTGCAGAATATAAATATTGCATGCAGGTATTAGTACTGTATTGACCTACTTAGAGCTCTGCTGGAACACTGACAAAACTGCAGATTTAGTTTCCGTCCTCAACTTAATTTATTAGAATGAAATAGTCTCACCCTTCTGCAGCATTTTTGATCAGTTTTCAATATTATGTGTCTTATTTTCCCATATTCACATGTCTTTTTAATTTAACTTAATGTGTGTTTTCACAGTATTTAAGGCTATCATAGAACTTCCACTCCTGCTCCTGTTCTTAATCGTTAATATGAGTGGCAGCTAATTTGCTATGCTTACTATTAGTCTTGACAGGATCTACACACACACACATTCACACACTTTGAGCTCTCCAGAAGCTCAGATTGCATAAGTAACTATTAGGTGCATGAGAAGCTTCTGATGTGAAACCTGTAAAGGTGTTGAGCTTCATCAGCATTGTTGCAGATGCCTGTTGAATTTACTTACAGATAAATGTACACTGTGTTCCACATTATTATGCATGTGCTCTTTTTGGTAATTTCTCCTCCATAAACATTGTAAATGACAGCGAATACAATTATTTGAATTACATTAGGTAGTAATAGAGATTTTATTGAACAAAACTACTAATAAAACCTTTTTTTAATCTACTTTTTATTCTGAAAACCAGTTAACATATCAACGTGGACCCCTGCTGTAAAATCACCTTAACAATTATCTCGTCCATTGATTGTTTCTACCTGGATCTCATTTGAGGATACCACCAAGTTGCTGTTTGGAGGTATAACACTCCGCACCCCTCAGAGATCTTCCTTTTCAGGTTCTCCTATAGGGTTAAGGGCAGGGGATGCTGATGCATAATTTTTCCTTTAAGTGTTTGGAGCATGGATGGTGCACTGTTGCAGAATGCACGGTTCTTTCTTTTATATCATGGAAACTGCACAGATTATGCAGAGGTTATTTTGACACCCTCAGGCATCTTTTCACCTCAGTCTCTATTTCTCCAGCCCAAAACCTCCATCACAGCCATAGTGGGGCATGGTGACCATGCACCAACCATCCAGAACTCCATCCATCTGGACCAGCTCGTGTAACACGGAATTCATCTGTTTATTAAACTGTTGAGTCTTGGTTTATTTCTACATGAAGTATGATGGGGATGTAGTTTTCTCTCAGGTCTCTGGAGTATCATGATATTCCGCAGCTTCATATACCAGAGTTTTGCTAGTGTTTACACCGAAAGAAGGACTTAGAGGATTTGCTTTTGAAAGACAGGCTATGGCACGTAAACATGTTGTTAAAGTAGAAAAGGACTCATTTGCTGCATATAAAGGCGCTGAGGTGTCCCTGCTGTGTATGCAGGCGGTTGTGCCTTCGTTATCTATAATGGCTTCTTTTTCATTAATATATTTTCATTACAAAACTCAAACCCTAGGCTGCTGCTTGTGTGTGTAGGTGTGTGTGCTTGAGAGTGTGGTTTATTAAGACATAAAAGGTTGCTTTGAGGTTGCTGGAGGTGTTTTGTTCATTTCGCACATCAAATTATTCATCTGCAAACGCAGAAATGAAGGGAGGACGAGTAGAGCCGGTCAGCTGTCCGCCTTTTTAAAACCATTTCCAGAGAAGAAGCTCACAAACTTCATCCGAGCCTTGCTCCTCATCTTCCCACTTTTAAATCCATCTTACCTTTTCAGCTTCTAATGTCGCCCTAAATCCTGCAGGGGATTAAACTGTCGGCGCCAGAGGAAGAGTGGCGGCTGGGGGACCGGGGCCGACTCTCTGAGAGAGTTCTGTCACTCATAGCTACTAATAGGTCCAACATCTCCCAGAAACAAACAGTTTTGTGTGTTGTGACGAGCTCATGCCTGTCAGCGTTCGGCTATTTGCTTGTCAACTGCCACAGAAAGTGTCGACATCACAACCAAAAAGGAAATAGAAAATCTCCCTGTTAAAGAATGGGGAGTTTTCTAGAGAGAGACACGTGCAGAAGGAAGAACAAATTGAGTGATAATGTTGACCTAATTAAATGAGAGCAGCCATTTGAGTGAGGCGCTCCTTTTCCTGAAGGTATATATTCCTTTAAAAACAGAAGCCATTTGCTGTGAAAAAGAAATCCAGCGCCACGTTGACGCCTGTTTTGCAGCACAGATGCGTTGACCTGTCCATGTTTTCCTCTCAGCATCTGTTCATTCTGCTCTGAGCGTGAAAGCAGCCTCATTGTGTCTGCTTTGTGTCTTCCCCCCGCTCAGATCTCTCTGCTGAAACAGTCCCTGGAGCTGCAGTTGTCTCAGTCTCAGTCCGCTCTCCAGCAGCTGCAGTCCCAGTTCAACCAGGAGAGAGAGCTGCTGAGCCAGCAACTTAAGGGTAAGCTGGACGGGCAAAGACGGCTACTACTGAAGTTACTTTCTTATAGCTATAAATAATTTAGATTCCCAGCTGATTGAATGCTTTCTCATCATCTCTGTAGGGCATTTAAACATTTCTTTATATACTGCTTCACTTTTAAAACATGTAACCAGAATCTCAGGGTGCATTTCACTGAAATAAACCTGAAGTCATGTGATAAGTTACTGAAGTTGGAGCTAATGTGTGTATAAAACAAAACCGGTTATTTTTAATCGCAGTCCTTTGCAAGGGAAGAATAGCTTTAGCCCTTTAACGGTCACACTAAGAAATAAGCAAGAGAGAAATGTTTCTTTGCATTTTCCCTTTTCTTCTGAACAAGAAAATCACGAATACTTTTTTTTTAGAAAATAGTTGAGATAAAAGTTAATAACAAAGTAATAAAATTGTCCAAATTTGAAACAGCAAAAGGATAGCAAACACTTTTTTCTGCTATTACATACCCAAACCAACTGGTAGAAAAAGTTCAAACAGGTTTATTTAATGAATTACTTGCTAATATTCGTGATAATCACTGAAATATTTACTCTACAGTACCTGCATGATAAAGGGATAAGGTTCTTAATGAGATTGTAAAAACCTCCAGTAATACCTTACAAACCCTGCTCTGTTTGAAAACTACTCAGCTTATTTCATAGCTTGATGATAAGAAGTTATCTCTATTTAGAAATGAGGAGTGCAATGTGTTATATTCATAACTCTGATTTCCAGCCATGGTGTGTTCAGGTGTCTGGTTGTGTGTTTCCTGTCATTGTGTGACTGGAGCAGATTGTTACATCGTCTGTCTTATAGAAAGGGGAATGGAAGCATGTCAGCTTTTGATGTGTCACGTTCCTATTTTGTGTTTGTGCTGGCAGAGATGCAGAGAGAACATCAGAGGAGGGAGCATCGGTTACAGGAGGCTCACTGCTGCGCCCTCAGCACCATGGAGGAAGCCAGACAGCACCAGATAAGAGTATGATACTATCACACACACTTCTGTGTAAATGGAGCTTCTCAAATAAAACAAAAAAAATCTCTTTTAGTTCAGAGCATTGCATGTTTACTGAAGGTAGAGCAGGTTGTAACTGCATTTTTGGCACATGATAGCTTGTTTTAGCTTCTTTTTTAAAACATTACTGAACCTTTCTTGCATCTCTGGACGGTAGAGAAGAGAATGAGACATATATAAACTCAGCATATTACCTTAATTAAACTCCTCTGTTTTACACATGATTGGTGATGTTATAGCAAGAAAAGTTACTGTTTCCCTTTTGTAATTGCAGTTAAGCGCACATACGTAATTCATTTTTGCCAGAAAACAATGTAAACAAGCTTTCATTTGTAAACACATGCTGTCACTCAGTAAGTCACTCCTGCAGTAACAAACCAAGTCTATCATCAGATGTATAGTCTACTCTGCACAGCCCCTTGTGTTTAAACCATGCCAACATGTTTAAAAGCCTGTCGTCATGTGCCAGAAAAATGATTCATAACAGACACGGGAACTGGACTCTGGTGTCATTGTGAGTCAGGAAGCATTCATTCTGTTGTTAAAACCTAGACTTAAGCAGCTTTTTTTCAAATTATGAGAGTGAATTTAGTTTATTTCCAGTGTTGCAAAAGAAATTTTATTCATAAAATGGAAAAAAGCTTTTTAACCCAGGTAGTCTTTCATAATTTTTATTATAGCCTTGATTTGTAATGAAAATTGAACCAGAAGGAAACATTTGTAAAGAAAAAATATTTAAAAGTTCGAGCGGAGTAGTACAAATAAATGAGTATCACTGCTTTGATCCTCCTTTGAGTTATAAACTGCAAACTGGTGGAGAAAAAGTGTGATGTATCATAAAAAGGTATCAGCAAGGATGAAAGGAAAGATGTGCAAGATGATGTTTAGACCAGCAACGTTGAAGCCCAAGGAAAAGACAGGAGGCACAACTTGAGGTAGCAGAAACGAACATATTGAGTTAGACAGAGATAGATGAGCCATTGATAAGGAAAAGAAGATTAAATCAGTGTTTATCATGTTGTTCTAACCGAAATTGTCTCTTCCTCAGGGTAAATTCAGCTGCTTATCAACACTTCATACATGACACAAAGATTTTACCATCAAAAAATAAGCTGAGATATTTGGCAACAAATAAAAAAGAAGGGATGACTAAACTGTGGCGTGGGCAGCGACCTAAATAAATATTCTATCCTGGGATTATAATGGATCACTTCTAAAAAGCATACTGTAGTTTTGTCTGTGTTAAGCAGAGGTCAGGTGAAGAGCTAACTTTAATTAGAGCACTCTAGAATAAAAACAGATTCCCTAAAATGTAACTTTATTCGTTGTTTGGGGTTCTGAAGTTAAAGACTTTGTCCTGAAGTCATTTCCTCTTGATAGGAAATTAAAAGTTCTTTCAGTGCAGAGGGAGTAAAAAGTCGGCATTACAATTTGAATTATCTTTTTCCCAATTTAGTCGACATCACGCTAATGATTATGTGAATGTGTAGAAGAATCTTAAGCCACAGTTGTGTTAGACTGTTGTGATGAGATGAAGAAAAAAGTATTTTAATTGTACTTGTGCAGTTTATATTAATGACATGATTTTATTCCTGCTGCAGCAAATCTATAAGTAATCAAATTTCTTTAAAAACTTCTGCAGTACTGAGCCATTTCATTTGCTCGGCTGCTTTAATTCCAGCCATTCCACTCGCTAAATGGTATCGAAAATGAGTGAGGATAATGGTTTATTGTTGAGTTTATGGTTGAAGCTCTGTTATAATTACTCTGCAGGCGATAACACAGTTTTTACTGCCCACTGAGTAAAATAACTAACGATATGAGTGGATGTGTCAGATGCCTGGTGATGTCTCAGCTCCTCTTCTCTGAGGTTGTGGTTACATCTTCACACAAATAAGAAATAAAGAATTATAATGCATTTTATTTGCACAACTAGTGCATTTTAAGTCTCAAACAGTGCAGCACTGGTGGTGCTTTTACAGATTCTGCTCCAACAGGAATTTGATTAATTCTACATGCCTCGAACAGAACGTGTCTGAGCACCAGGAATGGATCTAAAACTTAGACTTTTCACATCTACATTTTGTTTCTCCTCATTCTCCATCCTAAACTCCTCCGCTGTCCTCTCTTAGGCCCTGGAGGAGCGTCTGAAGCAGGAGCAGCGGGAGGAGGTTCATGCTCTGAAGGAGGCCCACAGGAGGACCCTAGAAATCCTCAGACAGCAGTCAGAGCAAGAGCTGCAGACTCTGCGATTTGAGCTGGAGGATGAGGGGAAAGCTAAGCTGGGTAAGTGGTAAAAGACAATTTTCTGTGTTTTTATATTTTCAACAAATGTGATTCTTTCTACTGGTACTATACTGGGAAGTTTTCATCAACTTTGTTTACTTATTGATGTTAAAATTACCTCTTTTAAATTGAAAACAATGTCAATACAAGGTCTTATAATGAGGTAAATGCAACTTTAGATTAAAGACTAATACCATATTACATTATGTCATCATTAAGCAGTGTGTGGGAAAACTAAGTACACCCCATGATTCAGCAGCACTGACTTGGATTTTATTAATCTCAACTACTCTTTACAACATTGCTGATGTTCATTGAGGTTTGTGGGTTTGTGTATTTAGAGCTGATTCGTGTTGATTTTACTCCCTGTTTGGTTTTCTTTATTAGTTATAGTTTCTGGCATTTCATTATTAAAACCCTGGATGGCACTTGGCTTCAGCTCCTCCACGTTTGGTCTGCATTAGGGTCTTTTTGTACACCACATCCCCCTTGGATCCTGACTGTGATATTGCCTGCAGTAGAGGAAACGGATTTATTACACTGATGGTGTTAGGAAGGCCAGCAATAGAATAAAATCCCCTCTTGACTGAAACATGTTCCTAAATTAATGAAAAGTAGTTAAACACTGTAATATTTTTATTTATTTTAAAATGACAAAGTGCTTCATGAATGGCCAAAAGTTATTTTAAAAAATCTAACCAAAACTTTACAGGAATTTTTTCATTCTTGTATTTGGAGGAGCTGGATGACACAAGACGAAACTAATACTTTGTTCAAAGACGTGGCCATTAAAATGTTAATGAGAACCTTTGTACATATGAAGCTTTTTCTTGATACTATGTTTTTTTGTTAAAGTTCATAAATGGGACTTTGGAACAGTTGCTGAATGAAGCCCATTGTTCCAGGTGTCTGGTGGTTTATTCAGACTTAACTAACTTAGGTGTGCAGCCGTGTTCTTTGTAGAAAGAAGACTCCCATGGCAAACCTTTCTGATCGTACCAAAGGAACAGAAACGTTTAATCTGCTAACTCAGGGCAATTGGGTCTGAGTTTTCGCCTTTGGGTTTTTCCCCCTAGTCCGATAAATCATGAATGTTTTCCATTTGTAAAATAACCATGGTTACCATGCACTGATACATAAAACCATGGACCTGAAAGAGGGCTTACTTCCTTTTTCACTGTAGTGAAAATGATCGTGTAGTGTAGTGATAATCACCTTCATTCTTCATCTCTGGACTCTTTCTGCCAACCAGCTGTGAACAAATGCTCATTACAGGTAGAAGTGCAATAGCTTTCAGAAAACTCTGCTGGATGAAAGGATTGAATTATCAGATCTAACTGTGCTAATAAAGAGGTAACATCCCACCTCTCTGTGATCAGTGAACAGCTACATGATGCCTTTACACTGTAATATCTGACACAGTATGCGGTTGAAAGTAACTGCTTTCAGCTTTAACAGCACACAGATTTGTGTGTAGCCATGAGAAGAAGTACCATGGGGGGAAATACATCAGCAGCACAGAAAAAAGAGCATTTGTTGTGTATCGTAGCACATGATGTGCTGTGATGCTGGGGCTTTCACTTTACCTGTGTTGTCTCTGTCTGGCAGCTTCTCTTCGTGCAGAGCTGAACCACCTTCATGCCGCAGCTATAGAGCATCTAAAACAGATCCACATTAAAGAACACACTGCAGCCAAACGGGAGCTGGAAAAAGCACTAGAGCACAGCCGCCAGCAGGTAACTCTGACTGTGTCATTTAGTTTCTTTTCTTATGTCTTACTTTTTATTCTGCTGCTCTAAAGACATTTAGTTTGTAAATATGCACAATATGTGTTCACATTTTTAAGGAACAAGAACTCCTGGTTCGAATCTCTGACCTGGAAACAGAGGTGTGCTCCCGTAGCAACCGCATCACCGATCTGGACCATGAGATTCACTCCCTGAATGAAACTATCGACACTCTGACCAGAGAGCTGGAACTGAAGGGCAAAGAGGTGCTTCGGGTTCGCAGTGAAGCCAACCATCAGATAAGGTAGGAGCACCCGAGATGCTCACTGTGATTTCACTGTTAAAAGCTATGCTTGAATCCTTGCAGTCGTCTGTAAGAGGCGTAATATATCACATATGAAAGATTCCTGTTTCTGTTATTGTTACTGAAGAGGCAGAACTAAGCTACAACTTTCATATTATCAACCATCTGAACGTGTTCATGATTAAAAGCAGCAAACCATAATCTCCAAGCCATGACATCAAAATACATGTTCATTTGTAATCAAAATTTATTTTCTAAAGCACATTTCGGGATTAACTGGACTTAAGGCGAGATATTCCATATTGCTCAGTCCTTCTTGTCAGATGTAATGTTTGTGACAGCCAGATACCAGCCTATGTGTTTTTTTTCACAAGCCTACTGGAGGCGGTTTCTGACAGGAACATAGTGGTAGAAGAGGAGGAAAGACATTAGGTAGTGTGTTGTACTTGTAGGGATGTTTTAGATTGTGTTTTACCAGAGATATTTCCTTATGGTGATTCAGCCAAGATCTTTCACATCCTCACAGCTGGAAATAATCATCATTATCAACCAACCCAACCAACCAACCATTTTCTGAACCGCTTAATCCAAGTGGGTCGCGGGTGTGCTGGAGCCTATCCCAGCTGTCAAGGGGCGAGAGGCGGGGTACACCCTGGACAGGTCGCCAGTCTGTTGCAGGGCCTGTCTTTCAACAGTTGCAGCTAAAAATAAATGGTAATCAGTATGAATTTTTGGAAGGCAGTTGCCAACAGACACTAAAATGCAACTGAGACAACAGGGAAGACATCAGAGAAGATGTATGAACACTAAACCAGTTAAGTTCAGCACTTAACTAGCACTAGCTTATAGCTGGGCTACCTAAGCAGACATTAAAGAGCACAAATCTGACACAAACTGGGCTGCTAATCGCCACGTGGAAGACCAATTACTACTGTCCCATCTTCCCATCATAACTCTTGGCAATTTGCCTCTGTTGGCTAACGAGGACTGTACTGCACTATTGCCAACATCTACCTTGTGAGTGTGAGAACCGTGAGCTACATCATAGCCAGTGTCGCCAGGGCGAATTGGGATGTCTTGGTGCCAGCGCCTAATATTTTTTAATTTTAGTAGCCAAAAACACTAACGTAATGTAAAGGAGTGGATGAGCCCGAACATAGGTTATTTTGGCATCCATGACGGAGTGAGCGTGTTATAGGAACCAAAGTTACATGCCTTGTTCTTTGGAGCCCGCTTAATAGAATGACAGCTCTAGGCCTTCTCTGATTGGTTGTGACTGGTTGCCACTGAACCGCATCTCATGGCGACTGACGCCTAAGCTGCTCAGGAAGGCAGGCTCTCATTGGAAATGTATTAACTTCTGGTGTCCTTGCCACTTTTGTCACTTTTGGTCTGCAAATTCTGTTAAAATAAAAGACAAACTCTGTCAACTCAAGCTTTAAATAACCAAATAACAGACACAAAATCATGGAGGGGCTATTAAAGGAGCTATACCTGATATTTTATTTTAATAGTTAGCGATAGTGGCAAATTTTTAGCTTTGGCGTGGGGTTGACTTCTGTAATTTATGGATTCCCTAGGGGAACACTCTGGCTGATCGGAATCTGGAAGTAACCCCAGTGGCAGAGAAAGAGCATCACACCAAAGCTAAAAATAGCCGCTTTCGGTAACTAAAATAGCCTGGACTCATACATATTCGCAATCAATGAGTCATTCATTTTTACGGACTTACCCCTTTTACCACATAATATACCACGTAGAAACCATTTTTATTAGAAAGATTAGAATAATATGAGGTATAGCTCCTTTAAATATTTTGCTGTATCAGATACACAGAAAATGATCTGAATATATCATTACAGCATACAGCAGCATAAATCTTATCTGAAGAAGAATCTGGGTTTGGACCTGGTGTTCGGCTGGTACCTTTCTGTGTGGAACATTGTCCCTTTATCTGTATGAGTATCCTTGCACAGTTTGCATGTGCTCTGCTCTGGTTTAACAGTTTTTTCTGTGTTAATAAAAAAAAAGACAAGAAAAAATAAATGACATGCCACTGGAGAGTGTTTCATGTCAGCTCCTAAAAAAGTGGCCTACCAACACTTGCAAGTGCTGACAGCATGCGGCAGAAAAGTTGTAATTATTCATGAAAAAAGATTTCTCATATAATTGACTGAGTAGCTATGAAGGGGATGATTGTGAAGTTGAGCTATTTTAAGCTAGAATTATTTGAAGCAGTAAAATAAGATTTTTTTCTAGGTATCTTTTTGATATGCAGATACATGTTTCCATTCAAGCACCTCATCTCAAAAAGCCAGTGGCACTCAGGAAAAGGCTATGTGGAAACCCATTTACTCAACAGCTCTTGGATTTTAGCTATGGATTTCCTTCCACTAATGATGTGTTTTTATTGGCAATATTTCGAATAAAAGCTAAATGAAACTGATGAAAAAGAGTCATGGCTTGAACTGTTGACAGGTCTCTGTGAGCTGAGAGGTGCTGTGCTCCCGCATCCCTCCCACAGTGAGTCTCAGGCTGTAATCCGGGCTAATGAAGTGTGACAGAAAAGGACTAGCTGACTTCCTGGTATCCATGTTGTAACAAGCTCAGGAGTAAAACCCTGCACTCAAACTCTCTCAGCTTTTGGCTTCTTCATTCAGAGATGCTCTTAGTACACTTTGAGAAGATAGCGAGTTGATGAGATGACACAGAAGACTGAAAGTAGGTCTTTTGGATCAGAAAGCTGGATTTATATTTGTTTTGACTGTAAAAATAATTAGAAATCATAGTATTGTTGATTCACAAGAGAAAATTGGTTTTGTGAACTATATCCTTCTGATAAATATATAAACAAAAAAGTAATCAAACCTGACTAGGCCATCGTTGCTATTAAGTTTAGGTTATCATTATTTTTTTTATTTCAAACACAAATAAAGTGCTACCTAAAAGGAATACTGTGTAACTTTTGGCCTCTAGCGGTCCTAAACCTATAATTTCCCCCCAACTTTAATTTTTGATGCAAATATCAGACTAATGTGAGTAATAATGAATGATTTCTGGGGTCAGTAAACAGTTGTGTTTTATGAATGTCGCTGCTCTGAGGGGGCTGCCTCTCTTCAGAAACCAGACATGGTAACTTTGTATGAGGGGGATCTGTCTGTCATGGAGTCCCATGACTTGCAGTGATTTGCCCTGCAGCTATAAAACACAGTGGTCTGTGTTTTATGCTCATATTTCCTTGAAAATGTATTAAATCTGAACAAAGTACACGGCTGAACACAGTGTCTGAGGATCCCAGAAAGAAAGAGACTTTTTGATTTTGCAGTAGTGTCATGTGGCCAGTAAGAAGATTCAGGTTTGCCCCCCCAGTGGCCATATGTTGCACAGTATCCCTTTAATAAAATGTCATCATTGATGTCTCGATGAGATGAGATAATCAAAGAAACCAGAATTGAAATGTTGAATTCTACAGGAAACATCAAATTGTATTATGACATCCATACATCATAAATGACTACATTTTAGAAATGTTGATGAGGATATTCAAAATGTGGATACTCACTTTAAAACATGTTTTCTTCTAAAAGTATTCATACTTAAGGAAAAAAAGCATGTAATTGTTTAGGAGGGCAATTTTCTACTTTGTATGAATCAGTATTGAGTGTATGTTGTCTAGAGTTACACATGAAGAAATACCTCACATAAGTTGATCACAGAAAATTTAAAGAAGTTAGTTTCTGATTCTACTCTCTGAAGGTTGCAGACTTCTGTGTTGCTGGCTAGTTGCCTGTATTTGCAGTGCCATCTGCTGGACAACAATCACAGAGCTGAGAGGAAGAGCAACTTATCTACTTAATTATTATGTAATAAGTAAGTGGCACATTTAGGTGGCGCCCCCTTGCATCTCAGAAAATTCCACTACTATATACTTACAAGAAAGTTTATAGCTTTGTCTGGAACATTCTTTTATTCAAAAAAAGCAATTGAACATTGGAAATGCTTAGACAGAATTAATACACAAATACAAAAAAAAACTTAGTAGTACCTTATCAGTTATATGAGATAGCCAGTCAGTCGGGTCTACTGGAGAAACAGAAGGTCCACTTGATGCTGCTGCATCACTGCAGGGTTGTGCTGCTGAAGTGAGGAGGATTTTCAACAGTGGAAAGAGACACCTCAGCAGGGCATCTGAAGACAGATGAGGAGTGTGTGACACCAATCTAACAATAAACACATGATTTAAAGAATATGATATACAGTATACTGTATGATATGTAATGTACCTTTTCCAATTCTATTGTCATTACAGTAAAACAA
>JAVQJG010167924.1:0-10115 GCA_036024015.1 Craterocephalus amniculus
CAAATTCCAGTCTCGCTTTTTTATGATTTTTCTTCAGCAGTGGTGTCCTCCTTGGTCGTCTCCCATGAAGTCCACTTTGGCTCAAACAACGACGAATGGTGCGATCTGACACTGATGTGCATTGGCCTTGGAGTTCACTTTTAATTTTGTTGGAAGTTGTTCTGGGCTCTTTGGATACAATTCGAACGATCCGTCTCTTCAATTTGCCATCAATTTTCCTCTTGCGGCCACGTCCAGAGAGGTTGGCTACTGTCCCGTGGGTCTTGAACTTCTGAACAATATGAGCCACTCTTGTCACAGGAACTCCAAGCTGTTTAGAGATGGTCTTATAGCCTTTATCTTTAAGATGTTTGTCTATAATTTTTTTTCCGGATGTCCTGGGACTATTCTCTCCTTCGCTTTCTGTTGTCCATGTTCAGTGTGGTACACACCTTTTCACCAAACAGCAGAGTGCCTACTTGTCTCCCTTTAAATAGGCAGACTGACTGATTATGAGTTTGGAAACACCTGTCAATTAAAGGACACACCTGAGTTAATCATGTCAGTCTGGTCAAATAGTTTTCAATCTTTTATAGAGGTACCATCATAGAGGCACCAGGACATTATAGAGGCACCAGGCCTGTTTCATTAGTTTGTTTTTTTAAATGATTATGTTAATCAGCAATTCAAAAGTGATGGTTGATTTTGATTATTTCATTTTCAATATTTTTTTATTTGTTATTACTTTTGTAAGTTTCAAGTGATTTCAGTGAGAATTGTGGGTTTTTCCTTCTTTAACTGAGGGGTACCAACAATTTTGTCCACATGTGTGTATGTATATATATATATATATATGATTTTGGGGAGTTACTGCATTTATGCGAGTTACCACTGCATCCCAGTTTCTATTCTGGTCCCAAAAATCTTTCTTAAACGGACAGCTGATTGATGTAGCTGTTGCAGAATATTCCTCTGTAGCTGCTCAAAGATAAGCTTTGTCAGGGGGTGGGAAAAAGAAACAGTGGGTCTCCTTCTGCGACCCGTTTCTTTTAATTTCGTTAACCATTTTCTGGTATGGAGATGCTGGTCCGGTGTTGGTGTGTTTCAGTTTGGCTAGGTAGCCCCGCCCCAAGCCGCAGAGGCAAGCTACGTGAACTGGTTCCTAACTCTGGCCCAGGAAAGAGTTGGTGCCAGGCTAGAAACAGCTTTGGGGCCAGGAGCCAGTGCTTAGGTGGTCAAAAACCGAAGAACCAGTGCTTCGTCTGGCTCTGGCTCCAAACAGCACTGGAACCAGCTCGGTCGAAAAGGGACCATATTGGGATTTTGTAAACAATAAATGCTCGGCCAAGACGTCACTGACAAAGTTTCTAAATATGCATGTTCAATATATCATCCTCCCGGACCCACTCCATGCTCTTTTATGCATCCCATGATTTATGGAAGTTTTATCCTTGTACTTAACACACTTCTCAGCTCTAATCTATAGAAAATCTTATTCTTAGTCCCTGGCTGTGACCATATGTGACAGGACAAAGGAGGGCCCAGGCAGGGATCCATCCCACAACCTTCGGGGTGAAAGCCATGCATGCTGACCATTCAGCCAAATGGCCAAGTAGCCTGGATGCATGATCAGTAGGCATGGTGACAGTACTGTCACACGTACATTTTTGCATCACATTGTCATCTGCAGACAGACAACTTTACTAATGACAGTGCGGCTGTGGACTAAGGAAGCTACCTCTGGATGGACTTACTGGACCCATACTGGAGTCATGAGCAAATGAGCCAGCAGTGGTTGTACAACATCTCCAACATCCTGCTACAGCAGTCTGTGGACCCAGCTGCCTTCAGTCAGCCCCCAGCATACTGTCTGAATGATTCCTGGCCAGTCACTCTCACCCCATCACCCCCACATGTTGAAGAGACTAGTCAAAGCTGCGTCCCTCTTGGCATGCATCCAAACCAGTTTGCTTCCCAGTAACACAGATACATCTACACTGGTGGCTTCCCACAAAAGCCAGCTGGATTATAAAGCACCTGACAGCCCCATGGACACCCCCTTGTCTCCATTCTCCCTTCTGGAGAACTCTACAGAGCCCTCAGGAAAAAAACAAAATAGAATAAGGAAACTCTGTTATCTTCTGCTTCTAATAAAAGCTCCATCATCGTGTTCCTACACTGTTCTTCCCTTCAGGTTGACCTCTAAACTGCAGCTACAGCCAGTGTTTGCTGCTCACCTTTCACTTTCAGCTCCACATCCGTTACTCTCATTTCTAATACTCCATCAGTGATCCAGCAGGTGTAGGTGCTGCTGTCAGACAGGTGAGGTTCTCTCAAAGTCAGACTGAAGTCTTTAGAGTAGAAGGCATCTCGTCTCATTGATGTCCGTCCTCTGTAACCCTGGTTCTGCTCTTCCAGATCACCATCTTCTCCTCTCTGGTGGACAAATCTGGGACTGAGATTGCTGCGAGTCCACACGACTCTGGGGTTTTCATCAGGTATAAAACCAGAGTATTCACAGGGCAGCAGGACTGACTCCGCCCCTTCATTCACCTCCACTAACACAGCCAGGGCATGCTGGGAAACTGTGAGGACACAAACAGAGACACATCAGCTGCAGCTTTGTCTCCGTGTCCTCATGGTGGACGACAGGTCAGAGACACATCTGGAAGCAGAACAGCTGTTCCTCATGTGGAGGATGAGTTTCCCTTTATCAGCTTCAGGAAACACTGAAGTACTTCATGTGTACTAACACTGTAAGTACTTACATACAACATATAAGTTCATCATCAGCTCAACCAGAGAACAGATCAGAAATCTGTACAGTCATTTTGGATTCTTTTTCTCTTCTGTAACAACTTATGTTGATAGGCACCCAAAAGGGGGACTTGTAACAAAAGAGGGAAATGCATATTACCGGTTATTTAAATGTCTAAGAATAAACAAAGCGTCTAAACGTAGTCATCTTTTAGACGTCTATTAGACCTCTCGTCTAAGCTTAGATCTCAAGGAAACTTTCATCTTTAGACCGGTGGTGGACGTCTGTCAGACGAGTCGCCTAAAGACATTTAGACGTCTACTAAGCCGCTTTCTTACTGAAATTACTGCGTCGACACGTGTTTTTCATATCCGAGTTGACCCGCGATCAATCGGCATTTGGCTCCTTTCCCATCGACAAAATAAAGCGCGTCTGATCCTCTGCTGCAGCTGCGTTTCTCACAGATGTGAGTCTGGTGATGCAATCACGCTGCGTTCATGTTTAACAACGTTACCCAGGGCAACAGAAATCTAGGCAAGTAAACAATAATTGTTGCCATTTTTGTGACTTGTGTCGCCTATTTTTAAGTTAAAGTTTTGTTTAAAAAAGTAAATAATGGCGAATGAGTCAGGCAGGAGTTAATGTGATTTCTTGTTTTGCACTTTATTCCATCCACAACTCAGCGGGTGGCGGCCGATTTTCCCACAGGGGCTCCTGAATGCTGCTGGAAGCAGAGATGTGTTGCAAGATGTCATGTTGTGGACACGTACCGCTCAAAGTCATCAGTAAATTAGCAGGTCTGGCGTTCCCATCACATGCCGATCGGATCGGAGCCGAGCCCGGGGCGCTTGCTGAAATGATGGACGCGGGTCGACGCGGGTCGACGCGGGTCGACGCGGGTCGACGCGGGTCGACGCGGGTCGACGCGGGTCGGTGAGCCTTTACAATTGCCACCAAAAGCTGATTGTATCCGGGTTTAAACAGGTTTTTTGGCCAGTGGAAAAGGGATATTACAAGTCTTTTAAACCAAAAAATGCTGGAAGGGTAAGCTGGCTCTGTGCGTGATGGACATGTGCGTCTCCAAATTCCAGCCTGTTTCCCAGCATCATCACTGGTCTGTAGTTAAATTTTATAACTTGATGTTTCCTGCCAGTGAGAGTACAGCTGCAGATCTTTCCAACAGGCTCCTGATTGTCTCTGTGCCAAAAATTGGAATGTAAATAACTGCACTGACTGGAAACTATACACTGTGATCCATGCTGTGTGTATCATGTAGTTTCATTTTGACTGCATTTTATACAAATGGATTGCAGCAATAAACAAAACAAATAAAATCCTAAGTGGGAGTTGAACTCCTACCTACATGATGGGGGCGTGTGCGTTAACCAGTCAGCCACACAATCACTTAACCAGTCCATGGCCAGGAAGCATGAGTAAGGACCGTAACTTTCACGATGAAAATAAAAAGAGCAAAGACACAAAATCCACTTATTGGTGGCTCTGTGGCGCATGGCTGTGCCTTCACGTCTTCTCCCGTTTTACAATGATAAACCCAGAAGTAAACACAGGTTGAAGTCTTTCTCCTTGCATGTTTGGGATTTTCTTGTAAAGCTGATGACAGCGTACCAAAGAGAACTTTTTTGCGTTACCACAGCAATAAGCAGTGCCTCAAGTTTGTTCTCAGTGAAATTAATTTTTTCTTTCCTTGACATGCATATTCTGGTTGTGCAGAGAAGGGAATAACAGTCACAGGGCTAATTTGAATAAGATTTTCATATAGGACAGGGAGGGGTCGGGTACTCCATCATGTGTGCTTATTTCCACGCTGATTGGGATGTACAAAGGAAATGTGCTTGGATCTATGCGTGCACACAAATTCGTACATCTGAAAATTTTTTTGCATATGCCGTTTTAAGGTTTTGATCATACACCGGATTTCAATAGGAAATCCACTTACCTCTGTGTTGCCTCCATCAAATGCACACAGGACTCACCTGCTTCTTATCCAGCATCCCATGTTGAACTCTGTAGCAACTTCCTCGGTCGCTACATAGGCAGAGGATGGATATGGTCTAATTGTATGAAAAAAAATCTATTACAAGCTTCATTAATAAGGCCCATTTGTTGCTTTGATCCGCTTTATTTTATGATTAATGACTTGCGTAAGTGAATTGCATAGGCTACTTGTGGAACTAAATGAGGCAAACTGTAACTTAACGTGACAACTGAATGCGGGGCAAACTAATGCAAAGCTGAAACGGTCAACAAAAACTACGGCTGCCCAGCTCTAACTAATGACTAACTAATGTTCACCTGTCACTAACTACATCACTTGCCCACCATCACCATGGCAACCAAATAAACAATCCATCAAACCAGTCATCATTATCCATATATCATTATGGCTTATAGCCTACATTGCATACATAGGCTATATATATGAAATAAGGCTCCTTTAAACTCCATAATTTTGCTGACATGATAATCATCTGGTCACGACTGGATTAAGAGCTGCAGCAGAAGTTACGCCTGACTTCTCAGCTGCATTAACACACCCAGACTGCAGCGTTTTTTCCCTCCTGCTGCTGCGCGACATCATTGTTTTACCTAAAATCCTGCTTAGGGCACCAAATTGAATAGGACTGGGTCTGTGTGGGCTCAGGGTGTAGAAGCAGCCAGGAGCAGCACTGCATCATGTCTGAGATAAAGCAGGTCCTCCATCACCAGCAGCTGCACACAGAGCTGCACAGACCCAACTTCTATGTAAATCTGTTCGAACAGATTTTCAAATTGACAAGCCTCTGAATTTTATACAGTGACATTTCATACAGCAAATAAACAAATGTGATTTTTTTTTTAAAAATCAGAATTAAACTCTTAATTTCTTTATATTTTTTTTACTATTTTTTCAGTATTTTACATTTCAGAAGTCAAAATTGGAAGATGAAAATTTCAAAGGGAAAAAGTTTGATTATGAAAAAATCAAAGAAGAAAGTTCAGATGCCCAAATTCCACAGGCCGAATTTAAAAGTTAAAATTCAACGTCACATTTCACATCCAGGCAACCAGGATTTCTAGTCAATCCAAGACTACGGTGAACTGGCATTTAGCCAGTCAAATCATGCTCCTTCGGTCACATGACAGTGACCCTTTAGCCCACGTCTATGGCCCAATCCCAAATCGGCCCCTACATGCTCCCCCATCAGGATCAATAGGGATCTAAGAACTCAGAGCAATAAGATATCTGAGCTGCTCCTGCCAGCAGCAACTCTGATGTTAGCCTTCTTTTCTGAAGCAGGCCCTGCACTCTGATAGACAGTAGCTCCACAAACAGTCCTTCATCTCACACCTGTTTACATGGAGACAAAGATCAGGAAGCAGCTTCGTCCAATCAGAGCAGAGAGTGAAGCCAGCAGGAAGCAGATCAGCTGACACACCTGTGAGGACAGAGGAGGTGATGTGGAGGCTCGGGTTTCAAAGTGGATGAACAGGAGTGAAACTAGGAGGAAGCTGATCTGTGGCTTCTGGACTTCATTCCTCAGATCTGACCATCACTCTGATCCACATCCCACTTTCCTCCTTCATCCTGGTAACACCTGAACTCCATGGGGAAGACTGACAATAATCCTTTCTTCTCATCACTATGATTAGAATCTGCAGGTCAGATTCCAGCCAGAAGAAAATCCATCCCAGATTCCTTCACTTTGCTGCTCGTCTGCTTTTTCCCACCAACTCAATTCCAGCCGACACACGCACACACACACACACAGCAGAAACGTCGCTTTCCAGCATCAGAGAGGAGGATGAGGAAGATGATCTTACCGTGAAGGAGGAGGACAAACAGCAGCAACATCTTCATCTTCCTGTCAGACTAAGAGGATATCAGCAGCTCTGCCTCTCCTCTGATCTTCTAACAGCGTTTCTCTTCAATCCTCGTATCACACCACCAGTTCCAGGATCAGTTGCAAAGAAAGAGGAGGCGTCACTTTCCTCACAGTTTCACTTCTGTTCAACAAGTTTGTCTCAGGCAGACTAAAGTCACGTGTCCTCCTGTGTTCTGGCTTCATGTGTGAACAGGTCCCTCCTCCACATCAACGCCCTGCAGGTAAACCCGTTTGTCTCCATTCCAGTCCACTTTGTTCACACAGCTCATTATAAACCACACAGTTGCTGCATGTAGAAGGTAGAAATGTTCACAAACAGCTCATGCCGTCAGAATAAAAGTGGCATCAGAAAGCTCCGCTCAATGCTAGTTTCCGTTCTCATTGTTTTTACTTTGTGATTAAAGTTATTAGTGAGTCAAAGTTACATTTAGACCATTTCTGTTTATTTCTGACCATTTCTGACCATTACGCTGAACAAACCCAAAGTCATATAATCGGATTATGTGATCCAGTTTTTCTTGCAGATTTGATCCAGTCTTTCTTTTTTTTCCGAAAAATTTTCATTCAGGCAAATTCAAAGGATAAAGTACAATTATGATACATTTAGCATTTTTTTCTTTTTCCCCCAACCCCCCAAACAATCAAGTATGCAATATCGTTCTACTTGTGAACAAATCCTCTCCCCAATCAACAACAGACCTCCTAGTTGCATATAGAAATCATACACATATACACACATAGAAAATAAAACAATAACATGATAGTCAGAAAACAAAGGCATGTGTTTAAATTATAAGAAATAAGATTGCTCATATATTTTTCCATGACAATTGTTAAACTGAAACCAAGGAAAAACAATAGCTGCTCTCACCCTAGATGCTTGCATCCTAACCCAGGAAATGAGACCCTGAACGGCAGGAGAAGCAACCAGAATACAGTGTTTGTAAGTTCAGGCCGAGGTTCAGGGTAGGTATGGGGGGGCGATCAGACGGACACCAGAGAAGAGATTTTCACAGCCAGGCACAATAAAGCGTTACGACATCTCATCAGGAGAAAGTTTATCAAAATACTGAAGAAGAGGTCTCCAGCATATAAAATCTATCTGAGTTCCCTCTGAATGTGAATTTATTTTTCTCCAGTTTAAGGAGAAACAGGATACCGTGCATCCATGCTTTGAAAGATGGAGGTTGTGAAGATTTCCATCAAATAAAAAGGATCTTCCTGCGGGCTATCAAAGATGCAAAAGCAATAATATTGTCCTGGATTTTTGAGGTATCAAGGATGTCAGGAGACCTACCAAAAATTGCTATCTCTGGGCATGGATTGATGGTTATACCTTTGAAGAAGGACTGCCAAAAAATATCTAATTTCAAACAGGACCAGAATATATGAGTCAAGTAACAAGGAGTCAGGGAGCATCTACGGCAGGACTCATCAACTGAGTCTGGAAACATTTTGAAGAGTTTTTGCTTGTTGTAATGCAAACAGTGTAGCACTTTAAATTGTGTGAGAGAGAACCTAGCAAAACTAGAAGAGTTAACAGCCTCAAGAGCCCTTTTCCAGAAGTCTTCAGAAAGGTTTATTTGTAATTCAGTTTCCCAATTAGGACTGGACAATAATTCAATATCAATATATATCGCAATATAATTTTATGCAGTAACGGTGATATGACTTTTCAACATATTTCCGAAATTTTGATATACATTACAGCGCATGCTTACCCCGTTTTACTTCCTGGTGTTTAACTGTGCAAACAATTAAAGCCAAACAGAAAGAGCCGCAACACACAGACAACAATACATGATTGATTGCGTACACTACAGACACAGAGCCCAAACAAGCCCCGCAGCACTTTTCATGTAGCGTGCTGCCCTCTTGTCCTTTATGTTGCATACACTGTAAATTGCGCTACTTGCAATAAAGTTAACAAAAATCCCAGCAGCAGCTGGCTGTACTCAGCACGAGTTAGACAGCTAGGCTAGGCTAAGCTCCAACGTGTTAACTTTTATTTACTAAATGAGCGCTCATGACCCAGCAAACGCCACTGAACAAGCTTCCACAAGCAAAGAGAAGGCAGACTAAATTGGTTGATATCGAAGTGGTTTGTGTTGGTGGTTCGGGGAAATTGTCAGTCATCGATGACAGATACGAGCTGCCCAGCCGGAAATATTTTTTTACGCACAGCCATAACTGCGCGTTACAATGAAGTTAAAGAACGGATGCAGGAGCGACTGTCAGTGATGAAATTTGCGACCACCGCTGATCTGTGATTGAGCAGAATCTTGAGCCATACATGAGCCGGACAGTTCACTTTATTTACCGAGACTGGAAGCTTGTCAGCTTCGCTCTATTTTCCCGAGGATCACACGGGTGAAGTTATTGCAGCCGGACTAAAAGATGCGCTGGCCTCCTGGAGACTCAGCAACAACAACCAGGTCTGCATTACCACAGATAGCATTAGTAATATTAGCCTTGCTAAAAATAAATGAAAGGTGACCAAAAACTTTGATTAATTGTAGACTTTTTATTTCTACAATGTTATACTGGAAGAGTGTCATAGACTTGGCTAAATAATAAATAAAAAATAAAAAAAATTTAGGTTTACAGGAATCTGCTGTTGGCCTTTTAAAAAAGAAAAAATTTCTGAGGCTTTTATGTTTATATCAATATCGGAATTATATAAATATCGAGCAAAATGAAAAAATATATCGTGATAAAAGTTTTAGCCATATCGTCCAGCCCTATTCCCAATCAGATTTAATCTTATTCAACACAGATTTGTTAGTTGTGAGCAGGACACCATAAAGGAAAGAAATCTGACCCCTGAGCAAAGCTCCCGCCCTGAGTGCTAGATCTATGCCACTTGGAGCGTAAGGAAACTCTCGTGAGCGGGTCCTGGCAAAATCGCAAAGTTGAAAATATCGAAAAAAATCTGAGTTGTTGAATTTGAATGCAGAGCATAACTTGTCAAAGCTAGCAAAAACATCATTAAGTCAGAATTTGATACAGTCTTGATCCCTTTTATCCAGAATATACCATTTGAGCTATGGGACTAGCAGATGCAGCTTCTGAACTAGCAGCATTTCTTTTTTTTTTCTTTTTTCTTTTCACCTGTCTTGTCCAGCATTGTTGCAAGCAGAATAATTGTCTGGCTGCTGTTTGGTACCAGACAAATTTACTGTATCAAGTAGGAATTTATACTACATGTATAAAGTCCCTCTTGATAATATGAAAACTTTATTAAATCAAAATCTTAATGCTGGACTCGACTGGAGGGGACAGAGAGAGAGAAAAGATAGAGAGAAAGAAAGCAAGAAAGAAGAGGGAGGGGAGAGAGAGGAACATAAAAGGAGTGGGGAGTGGGGTTAGAGACAAAATACACCATACAGAAAACCATGTTATCCATACTACTTACAGCATATACAGCTAAGACCATGCTAGCCAGTAGGTCATTACACAACCATTAATAGTGAGGATAATAATAATAATAATAA
>JAVQJG010167939.1:0-10454 GCA_036024015.1 Craterocephalus amniculus
TACTTTACTCATTCCTAGGATTACTTTACTCATTACTAGGATTACTTTACTCATTCCTAGGATTACTTTACTCATTCCTAGGATTACTTTACTCATTCCTAGGATTACTTTACTCATTCCTAGATTACTTTACTCATTCCTAGGATTACTTTACTCATTCCTAGATTACTTTACTCATTCCTAGATTACTTTACTCATTCCTAGGATTACTTTACTCATTCCTAGGACTACTTTACTCACTCCTAAGATTACTTTACTCTTTCCTTGGATTACTTTACTCATTCCCAGGACTACTTTACTCATTCCTAGGACTACTTTACTCATTCATAGAAATACTTTACTCATTTCTAGGATTACTTTACTCATTTCTTGGATTACTTTACTCATTCCTAGGATTACTTTACTCATTCCTAGGATTACTTTACTCATTTCTAGATTACTTTACTCATTCCTTGGATTACTTTACTCATTCCTAGGATTACTTTACTCCTTCCTAGGACTACTTTACTCGTTCCTAGGATTACTTTAGTCATTCCTGGATAAACCGTGCGGCTATCTCCTGGTTTCTTCTGGCATCGATGTGGTTTTCTACCAACTGGTCGTGGTCTCAGCTCACCGTTATGCTGGAAGTCCGGGTGCCTCAGCGTTCCCATGATGCCGTGCAGCGAGGACGGGACCAGAGGGGGCGGGGCCGACTGGGGCGGATGCTTCATCCTCATTGGTTTAGCCGGAGGGCTGGAGACCGGTTTGTGTTTGGGGGAGGGGTTAGACGGGGCGGGGGATATCCCCGACCACGACTCCTTACGTCCGGTCGGCGTGATGACGCCAACGCCGTCTCCCGTTGCCATGGAAACGTCCGAGCCACATCTCTGAAATGGGAGGAGAGTGTCAGAGTTGTGATGTGACATCATCAAACTGAAGTTGTGGCATTTTATCACCTGCTGTCTGAGCGGAGAAGCGTCATCGGCCGGCTTTGGGTTCCCCACCAGCAAAGCGCCCCCTGCAGGACAAACAGGGCGAACATCAGGACTTACGGCGGCGGGTCCTCCTCCATCTCAGGCTAAAACACAAACTGACGGTCAAACCTTACGATGTTCGGTGCAAAGCCTGAACCGTTTCTGGAGGTCAGACACAAAATGAACCTGCAGGGGCTCTTTGGAACTTCCTTCCTCTCAGCTCAGGCTAAAACTGATAACGAATCAACTAATGTTCTTATATTGAGACAAATGCAGATTTAAGATGGTTTTTTTTTCACTGAATAATTGCATTGAATTTCTAAACATAATGAGAATAAATGTACTAGTAATATTCTTTTAGATCAATTTTTCTTGTCATTAGTTCGGAAACTATGGACTTTTTAAAGAAAAAAAAAACATTTTCCATATTTTCCCAACTCTCTTTTTTGCCTTTTTTATAAACTTAAAACTAGAAAAATAAAATTGTGGTTATTCAAAAATGACAAATTTCCAGTTGAAGCTAATTATTAGTTACTTATATTCAGAATCTAATGAACCACTTTTTGGTACAAAGTGAAGCGAAGACTGGAGTTTTGTTCTTATTGTAAACGGGCCGGGGTCGTAATGTGGGAGCAAAAACGTTTTTAACCAGCCGGAGAGTCATTTTTACTTTACATTATAGAAAATTAGGAGACTTGAAGCAGAAAAATGTGTTTTCTCTTGCGGGAACTTAATCTCTCAGATAGCAGGCCAACACTTACGACTTATTTATGTAATTCTTTGTACTTTGGAGCCCTAACTGGGACCAGTAAACTGAAAATAAGACCCTAATTTTATCCCAATCCCCCACCATCCTCCAGAAAGTCAGAAAATTCTGTTTCAGCATCTTTTCATTAAAGCGATGATGCTTTAACAGCGTCTGATTTGTTTTCTATCAATCCCACCGACAGAAAAGGTTTTCTAGGTCCTCCAGACCTCAGGGTGACCTCCGGTCTTCCTGTTAGCCGCCTCTAAGAAATGACATTTAAAACACAAAATAAGATTTCCTGGAAACATCTGCCAGCATCGATGTTTGGCTGGAGGGACCGTCTGCATCATCTGGTCCCGGCGGAAAACGTTTTTTTTTATGATAATGTTTTATTTTGGTGGCTCAGCTGATCGTCCCTGAGCAGGATGTGGAGGGGGGAACGTGTTTGTACCTGTGGCAGGTGTGGTCAGGTCATGGTGAGTCCTCTGAACCGGTCTTGTTTTCAGCCGGGGAGTCGGCAACCTTCCCTCCTCTCTGCACGCACGCACACACACACACACACACACACACACACAACACACACACAGAGTCAGTTTCTATAGAAACCATGCGGCTTCTTTGATCTGAGTTTCAGACTCCGTCTTCGTCAGAAATAAGGTCACAAAGATATTGACAGAAAGTTTTCTCCTAACAAGCCGTACTGGTTCAGTCCTTTTCTAGCTGGACTTTAACATTGTTTTCAGCATTTTCTAGGTGTGAAAAATCTCTCCAGATAGTTCGGAAACGAGCGAATAACTTTTCCGGTCTGATGAACAGCAGCGGTTCTGTCTCTAAGATCGCTGCTGATGTCTTTCCTCCCTGGCTTTGTGCTAACATTCCTGCTTTTATGGAGGAGTTTCTGCTGATTAAGGAGCAGATTTAGTTCCTTTTTTTCGAGTTAAAACAAATAAAGACACAGTGTAATTTAATCTCTTTAAAGCTCCGCTGACCATCTGTAAGTTTCAGTGAGATTAATAAAACAAACCTATTATCAATTAAACCTGTAATGAAAAATAAAACGTACTCATCTGTATTTTCTTCTTCTTCTTCTTCTTCCCATGCTGTCCGTCGTCCAGCCAGATGACCTGGGGATGATTGTTGTTTTGTTTCCGGGTTTCTTTTCGTTTTCTTGTGCGTGCGACATGTTTCATCGGCACCGACGACTGAAGACTTCTTACTGGAGTTACTGGAACAAACAGACAGAAATGATCGACACAGCATTTTCATTTATTTTTATTTATCTTGTTATTTAACCAGGAAATGCTGCTATGTTTATCCTCTTTTCATAGAACAGCAGCAAACAACAGTTATTAAATAATTATAGTCATTAGAATATAAATAAAAAGATTTCATTCACAGATTATCAAATAAAACAAGTTTATGTTGCGTTTCCCTCAGATACGCTCAGTAAAATCAGCGTATTTCAAACGTATTTCATGTAGGAGCTGCAGAACAGACAAAAACCCTTTTACCAAGTCTGGATGTTCAGAAATAACATAAAACAAAGATTTCCTGGGGGGTTCATTGTGTGTTTTTAGTTTAGTGAGAATTAGCATCACACACATTTCGACCCATATGTGAGTAATGATGGATGATTTTTGGGTTTAATATACTGACATGGTAACTTTACCGGAGTGGATCTGTCGCTCAGGGGATCATGTGACCCTGAGCACTTTGCTTTAAAGGCCGAGGGCTCTGCTTTGTGTTACTTTTCTTTCTCTTCCATCTAAAGTTTATAATTGCTGAAGGAAGTTAGAAGGAGAAAACGGTGTCTGCGGAGGCTAGAAAGAGAAAGACTATTGAATTTTAGGTAAAGTTACAGGTTTTGGACCCCCTAGTGGCCAAAAGTTACAACACATCCCTTTAATATAAATAATAAATAAGAGAGGGCCTAACACAGAACCCTGTGGCACCTCTTTTAGCTAGATGTGGGCTTATGACAGTTGTTACTATTCGTTGTAATTTACTTTATACTTTTATCTTACTGCAGAGTTTAAAATGATTTCTTCGGTGAAACATGCTTAATGAAAAAATAGGGTTTAATAACCCTTCATAGCGTTAACTGGTCCCTGTGCTGCAGCATTTTTAAATAGCTGCTGGTAATTTCACTCCTTTTTACTATTTATCTAAATGATCACATTTTTTGTTGTGTTTTTTTATTCCATTAGTGTTTTTATTCTGAATATTTCAAGTATAAAAGATTTTTTTATTTAGTTTTAGTGGTTCTTGCTTCCTTATCGTGTTGTCAGGTTTGATGTTTCATGTATGTGGATGATTTTATTATTTTAAAAGTAACGCTGCATGTCACAATGTTTATTTCACTTGAAACTTTAGTCAGTCGTCATTTTTATTCATATTTTATTTTTTTATTCATTTCACCGCTGGTTGTAGCAAGCAGAGAAGAAAATAAATCCTGTCTTCCAATTAATTTCTTTTTTTTTTTTAGCGTGGTATAAGTATTGGTATCGGTATTCTGTATCTGCCAGTATCGGTATCGTATCGGTTTGAAAAAAAGTGGTATTGTTGCATCCCTACAAATAAACAGTCAGAACAGACCCGCATATTTAAAACTCAGAGTCTTAATGAATGAAGGAGTCTAAGTTATTCTTTCCTGAACCCTGGCTGTTATTTTGCTGGCGTTGGAAAATAAAAACTAAACCATGGCGTCGCTTCTCACCTGGCCAGGTCCAGCGCCTCCACGCTGTCCGGCTCAGGGGGGCTGGAGCTCAGGCGGGGGGTGGAGGGGCTGATGTGGGAGTCGGTGGTGTCGGAGGGCTCCCACAGCGTATTGTGTTCAGACGTCAGCTGGCCCAGGTGGACTCTGGAGAAGTTGGTTCCCCAGGCTCGCTGGCGGTACGTCCGGGCTTTCTGCCTCAGCTCCTTCATCTGGAGACGAACAGGAAGTCTGTCATCATGTCGCACATTTCTAAGTTTTACATGGAAACAAGGAGTGCAACAATAAAAACATTTACGGTTCGGTTAAATACTTTAGTGCCACGGTTTGATATTTTTTCTATACAAAGAATACTTTTAATGCTTTTTTACTTGTATTTTTTAAAGGGATGCATTGTAACTTTTGGCCTCTAGGGGGAGAAAAGAAGCGTGCAGCAGCTTTGACGCGCTGAAACTCATAAAACGCTGCATATTGATCCAAGAAATCCTCCATCGTTACTCACATTAGACTGATATTTGGGCCCGAAGTTACACAGTTTCCCTTTAAATTTATAAAAAATATATTTTTTTTAAATTTAAAAACTTTTTAATCCAATGCTGTAATTTCTCAAAATGACGAATATTCAGATTTCTCCATCATCAATGTAATAAAAACAAATAATGACAGAAACTATCCTGTTAACACGATCTGTGCTGCAGAGATGCATGTTGGAGGCGCTCTGTTAAAACGTGCAGAAACCGATACTGAGGCGATATACGGTGTAAAATTTATATTGATTTTATTTGACTGAACACAAAGTTACTTTCTGTGGAGAATGTGACTCAGAAAGCAGCGAAAGCATGAGGCATCATTTTATTACATCATCGCCTTCGTTTCACCACATCAGCATCTGAACTGGATTAAAAAAAAGAAAAAAGCCGTCAGTGCTCTGATGACCTTGTTTTGAACCGGCAAGCTGTAGATTCTGGTAAACCAGAGCGGGTCAAGACCCCAGATGACCCGACCCCGTTATCCGAGCCAGTTTTGTTTTATTTCTGATAAATGTTAAAAATATTTCTGCAAATTCAGCCTTCAGGAGGTTTCAAGTGCTCCGCATCACCGTTATAACTAAACTGTGACTACTGCCATGACATCATAGATTGTTTTAAATCAGTAGGTTGTAAATTAGATTTAAAGTCACAGAACCTCCTTTATGTTGGCGAGGCGTCACTATTTTGGGATGTTTTATAAAAAGGACACTAGGGACAAATTAAATTAAATCATCCCTTTGAAAAACATTTCAGGTTCATATTTTACAAAAAAATACCAAATATGTAATGATTCTAATTATTTTAATCCTTTAATCTGATCCCAAATTGTTTTAATATGAAAAATAAAAGCTATTTTACATAAAGATCAAAGTTAGTTGAACTTTATTATTAATATACTGTATTATTCACTTTAAACATGCACACAAGTTTACTCCAGTTACAAACCAAACAGACACATATTAGTCTAAAAATGACAACTATAAACTTATAAAACAAGCAGAATTAATAAATTTATTCCTGCTTCTCCTCAGAGCTTCACATTGAAATTAAATGTCAGATTATTCAGGAAACATATTTGTATAACAATCATTTTAATGCATTTTAGACTTATTTTACGGAAAATTCATGATTACATTAATTATATTTGTTTTAACTTGTAAATAAATGTGAATCTAATATTTTTATTGCAGATAAAACAAAGCGGCTCCTCCCTCCGCCTGACTCAGCGTTTCCATCGCGAAGACGAATCGAACCACATCCACGTGTCGGATTCTGGATCTAAAGCTCGCTCATCGTTTCTCCGTGCGTCTCCTTCGTTACTTTCCGACCCGGAGGAGAACGTGGAACCGCGATGCGATGCCCGAACGAGTCACTCCGGAGGAGCGACCTTTGACCTGCGGGTTTCGCTCTTAGTCATCCCAGACAACTGGAATATTATTTAATAAATGAACACCGAGCCTCTGACATGTTGAAAAAACCATCAACAACAACAGAACGGGTGATTTTCTCAGAAGTGCTGCACACACACGCACGAACACACACACACACACGGCGCCCCCCCTCCCCCTCCTCACCAGTACGAGCGCTGGTGGGAAACCTACCTGTCAGTGTGACTAATGTAATTTCCCTGAAACGAAGCTCTGTGGTTTCGCTGCTGACACTCAGCGCTCTGGTTTTCCATCAGCGACGCACACAAACACGCACACAAACACGCACACACTTCAGAGAGCCGCCGCACGAATCCCCAGAAAGCCTCTCCGCATCAGGACGCACACACATAACCATGCCAACCGACTGTTTTGGCGTTCTGACCTGCAGGGCGACGAGGTCCGGGGCTTTGCCGCCGTCCGGGTTCCTGCGGGGAGATAAAACCGGAGATGGGCTCGCTGTCCGGGCAGAGGCGCAGTTTGGCGCACCTGCGGAGGCGGAGACGCACCTGTGGGGATGAGGGGGAGTGGCCTGCAGGCACCGCGGCGACCCGTTGGCCGCTTTACCGGGGTTTTCCTGATCGGAGCGGGGCTTCTTCTGCGGCGACTCCTTCCTCTTCCTGCCGGTCTGCAGATGGAAACGGGTCAGTTAGGAAGCAGAAGGCCGTCTGGACACCAGATGCATTCTGGGTAATGTAGTTTTCCCAGTTTTCCCAGTTTATTATAAACCAGTAAAGATCAGAAAACAGGACGTGGAGGACTAAAGACCCGAACCAGGACCTGAGAGACGCAACTGGACCTTCAACTGTTGGCTGGAGCTTCATCAGAAACGGTTTCCATGAAAACGTGGCTTTTAAGGAGCCGTTTTTAAAGGGACAGTGCGTAACTTTTGTCCACGAGGGGTCATTAACCTGTAACTTCCTCCGAAACTCGACAGTCTTTCTCTTTCTGGCCTCCTCAGGGACATTTTCACCTTCTTACTTCGTTCAGCCATGACAGACCTTAGATGGAGGAGGAGGAAAAAGCAGCACAAAGCAGAGCCTCTGTGTTTATAAAAGTGGGGCTTAAAGCAAAGCGCGGCAGGTCACATGACCCCATGAGAGACGGGTCCGCTCCTGAAAAGTTTTAATGTCTGGTTTCTGGAGAAGGGAGCCGATTCAGGGTTCAAAAATGCACCAAACACCAGATATCCACCCCAGAAATCTTCATGTTAGGTTAATATTTGGGTTAAAAGTGAGACACTGTCCCTTTAAGGAAGGTCACATGACCCAAGAACTAGACTGAGGACCGGTGGAGACATTAACAGATCCAGCGGACCTCACAAAAAGAGGAAGACTGTTTCAAAGCCGAGGCCGGGTCCAAGAAACTGCAGCAGGACGATGCAGGTGCAGGAGGTCAGAAAGAAAAGACGGTTTCAGATGTGTTTAAACATTTAAAAACTAATAATAGGATTTTATAAACAACTCTAAAAGAAACAGGCAGCCAAAGAGTCCGGGTGTGATGGAGGGTCTGACCCTCCAACAACCCGGACCTCTACATCACTGCAGCAGTGATGGATCATCTGGTCAGAAACATCTAAAGAAAAGTTTTGGAAAGTCCTTCAAGGGCCCTGGAGAACTTCTACTCCTGCATGTTTATGTTTTCTAATTAGATATTTCTTTCTGTATCATGCTTGTAAACTGTTTAAAAAATAAAAACTTCTGCTTTTTAGCTGCAGAACATCTTAAAATGGAAAACTGAATGAAGCGCGTCCTCCTCTGAACCTGCTGACAGGAAGTGGTTACTCATTTCGTGCTCGCAGTGCAGAGCCGTGGGCCGGAGGCTAAATAAAGGTTCTGACTCGTTCTCCGAGTCCTCACCGTCTGCATGTGGAACAGAGGGACGCGCTCGTGTTCGAGATGTTTCCGGAGGCCGGGCCCGGCGGTCGGGATGGCGCCCTGAAAGCTCCGCCGATACTCCGTTTCCATGCAAACCGGGTTGGTCTTAAAGGGAGGGATGGCCCTGCTGCTGGAGAAGAGCACCTGCAGGATGAGAGGATCAACCAGGTCGGTCTGCTGCCACCCGGTGGACGCCGAGGGGAACTGCAGCTCCGCACCTACCAGCCCAAATCTGGACCCTGAAATGGCTGGAAAAGTACTTCTTTTTCTTTTTTTCATCACTAATTATGAATAAATAAATAACTCCATATTTTAAAATAGATTAAAAACATTTTCAAAAGCCTTTATATTTAGCGGAAATCGTCCATTTTCATAAATATTGGGTCTGAAAGAGGTCAGATGGGTCTGAAATCAGCAGATCGGAGTATTTAAAGGGATGACTGACACCGTTTCAGTGGAAACAAATGACACAATTCACAGTTTTTCTGCCATAAATAAAGCAGATTAATGACATCTGCAGACGTTTCCAGCCTTAACAGCAACACTAAACACACCTGCAGGTTCTGTTTGGTCACTTAACAACATAAATGATGGAGGAAATCACATTAGTTGGTTTGTTGCATGTTTCTTTTTTTTTTTCAATTACACCTTTATTTATCCAGATTATAATCCCACTGATCGATAACAGGCTGCTCTGGCTGAGAGGAAGCAGCACATGTAATTCATTGTAACATTAAAGTACATTTACTAATAACTGGAAAATGCATGTTAAATTCTAAGAATATTCAGTGTAAATTTATAAATTATTATTTTAAGATAATTAAATGAACATATATGGTGCCTAAAAAAATTTATTCTTTCTGTTTGTGTCAAATACATGTTTTTAAAAACATTAAAACACTCATGGTTAGTTGAACATTTCTGGTTTCTATCATTTATCTTTATTTAGGCTCAAGTTTATCATGTTTAAAGATGCATTCAAATCACTAATTTATTGAACAGATCATTATTTTAGAAAACTGTTGAAACGCTGACCCCTGCTGCACAGTTTAATCTTTTTATTAAACAAAAACGGAACTGAATTTAAAACCAATTCAAACATATTTTCCTCAAAATTACGGAATGAAAAGTAGATGTAAAGTAGTAAAACTTTTGTTTTCTGCCCCTTTTCCACCTGACCATCAATACGGTAAAATATCAGGTCAATCAGTTGCCAATAAAGTAAAAAATAAATGTAAATAAATAAATATATAATTCCTGACTCAGCAATATTTTTATATAGCATTATCTGTCCATCATGTCACCAGCTTTCACCTTGTTTTAAACATCACCACTTTAGTATTTAACACAGTAATTGATCCTTAAATAAAACGAAGTCGAAGGTTTACTTTGTTTTCTGTCTGATGTGATATTTTCATGTTTCCTCTTTAAAGATGAAACTGAAATATTGAAACATGAAATGCTGTTTATATTTTCGCATATTAATATCACATGTTCGCCAGCTGTGACATTATTAATCGCCGCCGCTACATCACACAGGAAACAATACAACATGTTTCTTACTGGTTCAGACCTGGAGAGGAAACACGTTTCCAGTTAGACAGTTATCAATCCCAATTCCCCGTAACCATTTAGAGAAACCACATGCGGAGGAAGAAATATTTTCGACTCAATGTTGCCATGGTTACCAGGACGAGGTGGCCGAGTGGTTAAGGCGATGGACTGCTAATCCATTGTGCTCTGCACGCGTGGGTTCGAATCCCATCCTCGTCGGTTCGCTCTTTTCATTTATCATATATGTGGAGCCCAGATATTATATAAATACATACATTTACATATATAGATATAAGCATATGAATATATATATTTCTTTAAAATTGAACTGAACATATTGTTGTTTGGTCATCTGAGACGAGTGAAACTCCTTTGTAAGTCAAGTTCTAGTTTCACTTGACTTGATTTTTCAAGTTTTCCTATAGATTCATATATGTTCACTGTATTTCACTGTATTTCAATAGGTTTGATCAGGCACCCGCTCCTCCCCCGACCCAGTCTCCTCTCCTCTCCTCTCCTCTGCTGCAAAGCCCATCACCTCCAGGCTCCTGAAGTCCTGCACAGACCAGCTGTGTGGGATCTTTGGGCACACGTTCAACCTGAGCCTGAAGCTGGGGAAGGTGCCACAGCTGTGGAAGACGTCCTGCAT
>JAVQJG010167942.1:0-15314 GCA_036024015.1 Craterocephalus amniculus
TGCTGACATTTAGTTGGTCTCTCATCCATTATCAATTCACTGCCGATCATTTGATAATTCATGTCCCATCCATCCATCCATCCATCCATCCATCCATCCATCCATCCATCCATCCATCCATCCATCCATCCATCCATCCATCCATCCATCCATCTGCCCTCATGTGACGTTTTGTTGGGGGGAAAAAACTGACGGAGACAAAGAAAGACCACTCGTTGAACACATCCTTCTGTATTTCACGATTTTATTCCAAGTGATCGTGATCAAAGTACAATTAGATTCATCTTGTTGTGACTTTGCAACAGGTTACAGAAAATTAGTTTTGGTGGTTTCACGTGTGGTGCCTTCTCTCATGCAAAGGGAAAACAAGCATGGGCCCACAGACGCACACTGCCATCACCCTTGATTTGTTATTATATGGAGTTTATACTTTTAAAAAAAGTTTAATTAATTGATGATGCAGCATAAAATGACTCCATGCTTAGTTCACTACATTTGTTTTGTGCAGTAGCTTCATCATTGCAGTGCTCAGTGTAATCTATATTACCTCATTTAGCTTCATCTTCTCATTTATCCTTTACATGAAATGATTTGCTGCTCCAATCATCGATACAAATGTCTGTTCATCCCATCCATATATCTCCTCTGTCCTCTACTATCCTCATGTCTTTGCTTGTTCATCCATCTCTCACACAATGGATAGCCTTCCAGTCCATTTTTTAGGAACAGTAAACATAGGCAACACATTCACAGCTCTGAGCAGGAGTGGGTGTTGCATTTGATTCAGTCAAAGCTCTAAACTGCTCATGAAAAGACAATTTGCTGCTACAGTATGTGGCTAAATGACCAATAGTCCGGAGTGCTTTATCAAACAATACACAGGCTGATTTTACTGGTTAGTGCCCTGTCTTTGACTGAATGGATGCCAGTCCAATATATCAGCTCATGTAGTTTTTAATAGAAATGAAAAACCAGTGCACACTCCCAGTCTTAAGCAGAAAAACCTCATATCAGCAGACTGAGCTGCATCCTGCGTCACTATCACTCTCTGGGTTAGCGTGACCCTGATCTCACAAAGCCCCCTCTCACAGGCAGATAGTGACTTCTCATTACTCACATGGACACACAAAACACAAATGTGGTCTTTGTATCTTTTTCTCAAAATAAGTCATTGCTGCTTCTTAGCATTTATTTGTCATTTAAATCTGATTTTTGCAAAATGGATACTCAAGGTTATTCTAAATTGACTTGTTTCTGTGATAAATGTATGATAAGCTGTGCATTTCATGATCATAATGGATAACTACTCTAAAAACTAAAAGTTGTAGTTCCCAGCTACTCTTTTTTTAGAAAATGATTTTAGAAAGAGTTTCAAAATGAGAAAAAATGGTGTTGAAGGGTGTTGTTTCTCCAAGCTCTTTTGGATGAGATTGTTTTCAACTTTGGGGTTTAACAGCCTGGTTACTCACAGTAAATCCACTCAAGTGTAATCATATGCCATGGTATAAAAGATCATAAACACACCTCGTCAAATGCTCCTCCCTCACTGTAACCTGTCCAATGTCATGGAACATTTGCTCCACCGATCCTCTGCCTCTGACCTTGTCTCCAGACAGCAATGCAACAGTGATGATGTATTCCACCGTTAAACAAACACACATGAGCATTGCAGGGCACCAACAGTGGAAATATTTTATGATGGAACATGCTGCAGTGTCCCTCTGAAAGAGTTTGTTTCATGGAGAGAAAACACCAGAATGGTGCATCTGTGCTATGGTGGTGTATCTGTGTCTATAGCGTTTCCCAGCTGCTATCAGGTGAGACATGGAGTACACCCCGGACAGCTTGCTGGTCCATCACAGAGTAGAAATGTTTAATCTGAACTCTACAATAAATAACCCAAGTAAATACGCTCATTTTATCTGTTGCTTTCCATTTCTTTCTGTGACTTCAAACTACTCAATTGTTTAAAATATTCAACCATCTCACTTGTGTTAAAACGGTTTTTCATGTTTAATTTAAATGGCTAGTTGAACTTCCTGGTGAGAAGCAATGACTGTCTCACTTTAAGTCAGCGGTGTCAAACATAAGGCTCGGGGGCAAAAACTGGCCTGCCAGAGGATCCAGTCTATGAATTTTCCTCCATGTTTCGCAATGTTGTGGGAATGTGTCTGATTGTTTTACTCTATTCATTTACTGATTTACTTTTTTTTACTTATTCATTGTAATTATTTTTTTTATTTAATTATTGGGTTGTGATGGCTTTATTGGTGTAATATAACGTTTAAGATACTGTAGCCCTTCTTTATTGTGTCAGTAGGCGATTGGGTCAGCCAGACTTATTGACACACCACCGTTTTTTGTTTTTGTACAGCACTTTGAGCTTCATAACGCATGAAAAGTGAAAAAATGTAAATAAAGATTGACATTTTTTTAATAGATTTTGCTCAGCCTGTATGTTGAAGGGAATCCGTTGGGTGATTAGGATGACTACACTGATGTAAAAATGTAAAATAAGTGATTTTGACAAGTCATTCTAATCATAATGTGAAGCAATTTTTTTACTTACAGATACCTGTGATTAAATTATCTCTTTAAAATGAACTTGTTAGTTTTGTAGAAATTAAACTTATATTTCTCAAGAAAATTTAGGTTGTTCATATCTTTTCTAAAATGATTGTTAATAACATGTCAACATCTCAATAATGTCCTTTGTGTTAAAATAAAGGGGTGAATTGGGAATTTCTGGTTAGGATGCTACTGTATTACAGTATTTTACTGGTTTGGCCCGCTTGCTATCAATTTGTGCTGTAAGTGTTCCTGAACTAAAATGAGTTTGACAGTCTTTCCCCCCACAGCTCTAATTCGGCTCCTGTTTCTAGGTGTGAACATCAGAGTTTTTTTTTTTACTCATCCTGTGAATCTGTGTTTAAAATCTTAATGCTGTGCTTTTTTTAGGGTGCTTCTGTGGTCTGGGACTGGTTTACTCCAACAAGTCGTGCACCATGCCGCCCATCACCTTCCAGGACCTGCCTCTCAACATCTACATGGTCATTTTTGGGACAGGCATATTTGTCTTCATCCTGAGCCTCATCTTCTGCTGTTATTTCATCAGGTAAGGGGGAAACACAAAGAGAAATGAGTTGAAGCAGTCCATCTTGTTAAAACAGCACACCAGTGAATGTAACAGCCAGTTAATACTCACATAGGATTTAACTTATCAGCTCTGCTCGTTTCCAGTTTCTGACAAGAGAAGACTTTGATAAAGAATTTGAAATCTCCTACTAAACATACAAAACATTAGACACAGATTTGATTGAAGATATTCACTTATTTATTTTTTAGGTTCAGCAAAAAGGAAAGGGCAAAAATGTTATTTGTTATTTTATTTATTTATTCTCTCTTTTTTTTCTTTTCCATGTTAGTGCATCAAATTCAAAACATTTCGTAATTACAGTAGTTGAAATATAACAATTGTAATACATTCCATGCAAAGGACAGAAAGTGAAAAAAAAAGAAAGAAAGAATTGTAATAGGAAGAAGAATTCATCTATAAGGGCTAAATGTAAGGGCAAAAAAGGTCTTTAACCTGCCACTTCAGAGCTACAGTGAATGCTGCATCATTTGAAGTCAAACTTGTGGAGTGGAGGTAAAGATGAGGGAGCTGGACAGTTGTAGAACTGTAGCCATATTCTGCAAACTGATCGCTCAATTAAAGGGATATTTTCGAACATAGGGGTCTCAGAAGAAGGGCCAGGGTTGTGTTTTATTTGGCTGTAACTTTAGACATCCAAATAAATACTTAAATGCACAGAAATTGGGCTTTGTGGTTGCCATGGTTTTCTAGGAAGTAGCATCTGGTGATTCTGATCAGCCATTCTGAGAACAGAAAATTTGCCCATCTACAGGAGCAGATAAGGACAGATCAATTTTCCATAACAAACACAATGTTCATAGACCCCCTGTGACCGGAGTTCAAGCCTTGTTGTGTGTGGTTGTTTTGTTTGGCAGAGTTATGCGGTAAAGTTAGGGTGATCTTTAGGTCTGAAGTACTGTATGAAGAGAGATAAAGATAAAGCGCCATTGTGCAGTAAAACTGACCGTCACATTGGCTCAACCCCAACATTTCAAAGCATCATCTTTTGCTGTGACATGTATGCGTCATTATGGCGACGTTAGAAATTCCATCTGCAGCTGCTTAAAAAGGCCGGTTCTCTGTGCACGGGCTGTTCATATCCTAAATGATTCTTTAAAAGTTTTGCAGCCGAGATTTACTGAAAATTGACTGGTCTTTGGCTGTGAGAGGTGGTTGGATCTGTACTTTGATATTAGGCAAAAATATAACAAGTTTAGCTCCAACCCCTAGTCCAAATAGAGGTCTCTTCGTGGTTGCAGAATTGTCAAGTTTGCCAAAATACCAAATCCTTTCCCCCAAAACAGTTCACAAAATGTCATGATTCATGTATTATGAATACAAAAGAACTGAACTGGAATATATTCTTTACTCAAATTGCATATCTACAAATTCTCATCACCTTTCCAGTGTTGAATATTGAATGTGGCAGCATATGTGTTAAAATCTTTGACTTATGTTGCTCGATAAACACCCCCAAAAAAACAGTTATTTCTTAGGAATTTTATCTGACAGCAGTGGCAGAAAGGTGCTGCAGAATGTCATCATTAAGACAAGTATGGACATACATCTTTAGTCCCTTTTCCTTGTGACTTTTATTAGATTACATTCCTTCCATTGTAACATTTTGGTTATACATTGGTTGAAGTGAAATTTCTAACATTACAAATCTCATCATAATCCATCTAATAGCAGGTGAGATATTCTCAACAGAAAAAAAATCAGATTTCCAAATAAAGCAAACATAAGGTTGTTAAAAACAGTCTAACAGCACAGAAGTTTGTGCAGCTTGTGTAGGCGAGAAATCTAGTGTGAAGGAGATTTAAAAAAAAAGAAGAGGAACACGGTGACCTCTCCTGCTGTTGACTGTGAACTCCCTAATGAGCTGAAGGGACGTATTTGTCTGAAGGACGGGATATGAGGCAACGGGAAGCCGCCCGTCACAATGTGTGAGGACAGTAGTGTGCTCAGAATAAACACAGCCTGAATAGCACACAGTGGGAGCGCACAAAACCATCACACATGAAGGTCTGCCGTGTACAAAAGCTCATCAGGAAACACCAACACTTGCAGGCGGGCTTATTTTGGTTTTTGGATTAGCCAGCATCTGTATTTGGCAAATATAGTTTCTCATCATATGCTGTGCTATTTTGGATGGATTTTTAAATGCTTTTCTAATGACAACGTGTTGGTAAAATGTCATACAGTCACAGAAATGAGTATTTCTGAGCAGTACTTTCACATTTTTATCCCTAAACCGTACATTCTGTCATTTATGCAGGTGTCTTAACTTGGTTGCCTTCATCATTTTGACCATGTTAAAGTCAAGTTTGTTTGCATTTTTTTTTTACTTGAAAGTTTTTAGAGTACCTTTAATTGGTTTTCATTCAATGTCCTGTCCCTTGCTATAGAGTCTGCATATTGGTCCTCCACCTCTTCTTCAATGCACCAACCATGACATTATGAGCTGATTTTAAGTTATTGAAATAAATACATAAATGGCTCACACATGTAGAAAAATGGATTATCTTCATAGGAAAGATTAGATTTACTGAACTTTGGCAGATTTTCATACTTCCCCTTTATGACAGCTAGTTCAGCATCCGTCTTGAATCCTGTCTCCTCTCTTAGCTCTCAACAGCCAGTAAAAGTCTGATATTGACTCTTGTCTCATGTCTTGCTCTGTCACTCTCTCTCTTTATTTTCCTCACTTCCTCACATTATTGTCTCTTGAGTTTCTTTGCTCAATCAGTCATGGTGTGCATTCATAACGGTTAGTGTGTCCATATGCAGCTACTGGCTTGTGACCCGGTGCCATGAAGCGAAAGGCAGCTGTCACATGATGCCCCAGGCTGGAAAAGAAAGTTGTGAAATGCTGCAAGGCCATGACAGTTCCAGTCATATGTATAATGAATTTCAGCGTATCATCCAAAAGAGGAGTTTTAAGGTCAGAAACGTAAAAGTATTGCTTTAAATGGTCAATAATAAGATATATTTGTTTATATAAAAACATTTAAAATCACTTACAAACTTACAGTTAATTTTCTAAAAGACAGTTAAAAATAAAACTCTAACATTATAACGTGGAAAAAATAACATAAGATACAGGGTAATGATGTTCCCAGTAATCTTAGTATGTGTGATGCTGTTTGACCATTAGCTCTGACAGTAAAGGCTAACTTCCATCCTGTTTCTCTTGAAGCACTCGCCTATAAAACACAACCACTGAGTCACTTCCTTTGGCTCCATTAACAAGCTGAATGTAATCCTGGGTAGGAGTGTGATTGTGAATTCATTTATAGAGCAGGTGATTCATCAGACTCAATAGGGAGTGATAATTCTGGGTTGGGGGCAGGATCATCTGTCACAGGCTCTCTCGATCCATTTTGAGTTTGCAGTGTTCAGTCAAAACAAAAGTCAGGATATTCTAGGAATCTTCCAGCTATTATTCCTGGAAAAGAGGTTTGCTAAGCTGACACTAATAGTTTTAGCTCTCTCTGCTTCAGAAAGAGGTGAAGAACTGAAGGCATACAGCCCTGTGTGCAAATTAAACTCTGAATTTGATTTAGTTATGGTTGCCATTTTCATTGTGATGCCAATGTTAACGTTAATGATGTTATAAATTTGCCGTGATTTGGCCAGGTTGTACAACTCACACATTTTCTGTCCTGTCAAGTGAAAACAGGAGCTGGAAGGGATTTATTGGCCTCATGCCTGTTTCTGCTATCCGTCAAAATCCCATGCAGGTTTCATATAAACAGAATGATTTATATAAAGCAGCAAAGAAGCTATTCACAGGTACAGTAGCTGATGGTGTTTTTATCCGGACAATACAATGACTGAAAGCTGAGATATTCATCTATCAGTTTGGCACTAACAAGTTCATTCTTTGAGGTATTTAATTTACTGTCCGAGAATTTCGAGGAACCCCCAAAGGAACCCAACAGCAACATTCAAAAACAGGAAATCTGGTTCGTTACTATGAGACAGTGCTGCTTAATATCCTTTAAATTCGGAGAAACTGTTCTTTAAATGTCCTGTTGCTTCGCAGCTGCAGATTTTATCTGGCATGGCAAAAAAACAAAACAAAACAAAAAAAAAAACAGTAAAAGAGTTTGGGAAAGCAGCGATGGATAAATCTAAGATGATCCAGCAGCAGAAAAGGCAGTTTGGAGGCTTTTTAATGATGCATGTGAATGCACAAATACCGTGCTGGTTAAAATCATGAAAAGAAAAGCTGTGCTAGTGAAACCATGGAAAAGTTTTAAGCTGAATTGTAGATGTAAGTAGTTCATCCAAACACAATAAATATAACTTAGTATAAGTGTTTTTACTATAAAGTCTCAAAATGTTGTTACACTGACAAGTGGCAGAGATCTGGATCTGTTCATGTGTGAGGAAGTGGAAGGGCTGAGTGTTTGTAGAGGTCTTCATCACAGAGACACACAAACAAAGAGGGACTCTCAGGAAGAAACGGCAGGTGAGGCAGGTGTTATATTTTGTTTAAGTAACATAGGATCTGTGTGAGATAAATGCTGTTAATGTCGCAACAACCGCTAAATTTTTTCATTGTGTGGAGAATTCCTCTCTGTTTGGATACAGATCTGCCGCTCAACAAACCAATCCTTTCCAGAAAGACAAAATTATGAGAAGTACTATGGATTTTACTTCCTGCATTGGTTTGGTATAATTGGGAAACAAATACAGGAAAGCAGTTGGAGGGATGGAGAGTAGGGAGCTGCACTGGAATGAGGATCTTGCAGCAGAAGAGGCCAATGGGCTTAAGAGGCTGATGTTCTGCTCTGTGGGTCTGACTTAATTTGGACCAGGAATTAAAAATGTTTGAGTGCAAAATTAATTAACTGTAACATTTAACATGATAAAAAACAAGCAAATATACTACATAACAACCCGTTAAATACCATTTTAAGTGTAACTTGGTATTTCATGATTGAATTTGAATTGAGTTGAACTGTTACTAATTTTCAAAATACTTAGATATTGAATGATATTTATAGTCTTTTCCTACCTTTATACCTAAAATACACCATCAGTGAGTATGTTTAGTCCATTCATCCATTAAATGCTTAACTAGAATTAAAAATGGTGTACCAGAAACTTCAATACACCTTTCAATACAACCTGCTTAATAATCAATATTATTAATATCTATCTATGGTGTACAGATATGAATATGTAACATGTCAGTTTTTTTAAAACATCAACTAAAGAATTAGCTTAAAATCAAACAGATTGGTGAGGATTTTTGGAAATATTTGATCCGACTTTTTCTGTTTTTGCAGACCAGCTGTTGCTCAGTGATTGAAGCAAAATGCTGAAATCTCTACCACCCCCCTCCCTTTCACCCCCTTCACTGCATTTTCCAGCCACGGGAAAGCTCCACACATGTAAAATGCATATCCTCACATTGTTCATATGGAGCACTGTTTGCAGCAATCAGTGTAAACAATAAACCAAATTACAAAAACAAGAGAACTGTTATTTCCCTGCTCTCTTTTTCCGGACATTACATGTTTTCATTTTTGATTTGCTGTCATTTTTGGAGATGCGATCACGTTTCAGATGCAGCCGCGGTGTTTAGGTTTTAGGCTCAAACTAGTCTAAGTTTAGTTGTATGAAAAAAAACAGGACACCAAAAATAGCCCTCTGAACAGACGTGGCTCGCCAAGTGATAAAGATCTGTTCTCCATTGTTGGTTTTTGTTGGGGCGGTCATTCAAAGAACCAACACACTCATTAGTTGCATTTTAGTGTGTGTTTGTGTGTACGCCTAAGTGTGTTTCTAGTTTGCATGCTTAATTTTCTGAACTATGTGTGCTTGCATTTGTTTATAGATGCATGGCCGCTGAAGTTGTTTTAGATGACAGTTTATTTATCAGAGTAGAGGTTGTAGTGAGGCATTACTTCATAATGTAATCTCATGAATTTATATCTTACTCTGAGGTAAACAATCTGCTTCAGAAGCGTGGTTAGGATAAAAACAAATATCTTCATCTCTCAAGAGGACAGAGGTGCAAAGTACATTAACTACTCTGTCAGAGTTTTGAGGTAAATACTGCAGTTTATATCCAGATGGTTGTGAGAATGGTTTGCTTAATATTTCAGTAATGTTATAAACATTACGTCATATGATTGAAAAAAAAAAGCTGACTGCTTAATCTTGTGTCAAACAAAAGTATAGATACGTTCAACAGTCAGTGTTTAATTAATGAGTGTCCACCTTCTTCGTCATTATTATTTTTTTATTAGACGTTTTATTCCTCACTAATCAGGAAGTTTAATTACTTTTCCTTATAAGTACCACTTGGTTGTTGTTTATTTTGTCGCCCAGTGAGCTCTCCATTATAAATTTCAGATGGTAGCGGCATGGTCCTGTCCTTCAAAACTTTCTCCGCCACGTTTGGATAGTCTTCTTAAAGCAGGTTTAAGAACGCTTGCAGATCATATCAGCTTCATTTCCTTAATCAGTTTTATTTTAGGGTTTTACCACAATTGCTTTCTTGTCTCTTATTTTTCCACCTTTTGCTCTCTGTTATGAATGTTATGTCTTACTTTGTGTCTGTGAGAAAAATGAGAGGTTCTGTATTGTATATGACTAGTTCCCCCTCTGAGAGAGACTAATGCTTTTTAGTTGTGATATTACTGTGCTTTCCACCCAATTTGACTCTTTAATGATTTTTTTAAAATTGTGATTCTTGTGCTTTTTAGGTTTTGCCAATTTTTATGATTTTTAGTGTTCATTTTTAACCTTTTTTAAAAAAAAATCACGATACTTATGTGGATTTTTTTCTCCAACAACTGCACTTTTTAGTGCGAAATTGTTCTAGAAATTGTTAAATAAAACAAATTGTAATGTGTTTCCTTTTACCTCATCCACAGTAAATTACGACACCAAGCCCAGAGTGAACGGTTTGGATACAGAGAGGTAAGACCAGGATTAATATTCAGCAGAATAATACTGTATAAACTTAGGACACAAAGTACGGAAATCTGTGTTTGGGTGATTATTTTTCCTATTTAATCATCACCAACCAATTAGTGTTGCACTGTACATCGCTGAAAAACTATTGTATTGCATTGTACATCGCTCTAAATGACAAATGCAGGTGAAAGGAGACGTCCTGCACATGAGACTCCTTGTCTGCTCATACTCATTCACAGGATAGTATGCAATGTTTGAAAATAAAATCCTAACATTTCTCTTCAAATAATGTCCTGTCCTTGAAAAAAACAAAGTTTAAAAATTGAAATGAACTAAACTTTCAACTTATTCAAACTGAACTGAGAACATCAGCTATTCCTTTTAACCTGTGAGAAGTGAGTTTTGAATTAGTTCATGAGAAGCATGATCTAATACAACACTGATGACTGCCACGCACCGGGCTGCACTTGACTCTTAAAACAAGAGCGAATATGATGACGAGAATATTGCAGCAGAATTTGGCACATTTCTTTAGGGCACTACCCACATGTTCAGCTGTGTTGTTCATCTCGCAGAAGCGTGATCCTTACAAGTTATCCCTCATTGTAAAGGTACGTAATCAGGTTTTGCAGCAATATAAAAAGCAACACTCTTTGTTTCTATTAAGGGTTTGAAATAATCAACCAAGCACAAATTTCTTTTATTTTTGTATTAAGTTTATTTTATGATATATAATTCAGAATACAATCTTTTTAAGACAAATATTTGTTCCTCTTACAGGTAGTTCTTAAAGGGGATCCCAAAAAGTTGAGTCTTCATGGGGTAAGTTTTTACTTTTTATTGTGCTGAGTTAAACCATCAGACTAATGAGTTGCACTGATTACACCACGACTTTCCTCGCTGACTCCGTCTCATCTGTCGCTCACACAGCAGACGTGTGCCGTGTGTCTGGAGGACTTCAAAGTGAAAGATGAGCTGGGAGTGTTGCCATGCCAACATGCCTTTCACAGGAAGTGAGTAGAGCGCAGTGCAGTTTTTGTTCACTCTTGTTTGTCTCTCACCTGCTTAAGCTCGTTAAAATGAAAACTGTGCTGTTTGACCTGAAGTTTAGAGAACAAAAAGTAAAGTCGACTTCATCGGACGTTTGTGTCGTCTGCAGAGTCAGAGTTCGAGCAGCGGGTAGTTTATCTCTGCAGGCAGAACTCGTCCTGCAGGGGAAAATTCTGTATCCTGATGTTTTTAGATGTCTAAAATTGGATTCCCTGACAGGGGCATGAGAGAGTGGGGTGTGGGGGTGTTGTCTGTTCTTCTTCATGTCAATATTCCTCTGCAGATTAACTGAGCAGCTTCTGTCATAGATGCATTTCTGTGACGAAACCAGTACTGTTAGCTAGTTGTTGAATACATAGTTGATGGGTTTGGGTAGTCAAAGGCTACCGGATTGAAGCAGGCCTGTTTGCAGCTGTGTTGGTGTTTTATTGTGTACTTTGTTTCATATGAGGCGACTTCTATAGTAAGCGTTCTTGGGCAGGTCTCCATTGAAAAAGAGACAATAGCACCAAGGGAGTTCCTGGTTAAATAAAGAATATGTAAATAAAATAGATAAATAGGAGCAGTATCAGCCTTTGCTCACCATAAATTCTATGCTGTTTAAAAATAGAGTCATAATATTAAACCTGCCCTCAAAGATTCTGAGCAAAAAATGAATCATCACAGTTATAACATATAATTGTCTTTACCTGTACTTGGACAAACTATTCTCTTACACGACTTGGACTTTTGGAGTCTACATATGTCATAGGGCCAAGTGGACATGCTTTCAGTCAAATTTAAGCAAGTTCTTTAAAAGGAAATGTTCTCCTCAGCTTTATCGCTCGAAAATGAGAAAATATTTAAAAAGATTAGTCTGATATCATCCTGTCACTATCCTGTGACTAAATCTTCCCACATCTATGAACTGATAAAAAAAACGTGTCAGCATATTAAGTGTTATATCAGCACATTGTGATGTTGCAGGGGAAATTTTTTGTGGTGTTAGTGTGCTGGAGAGTAATTCCTTACCATTATACAACATTTTTCCTTTCTTGTCATTACTGAGGCAACCAGCACAAACTCTAGGACAAAACCTTGCTTAGGCAAGAATTATATCCTGTTCAAACATATTAGACACAGTCTAAAAACATCCATGTTAATGGTTTGCTATAAATTCTTCCTATGAATGAACGTGAGTGGTTATTTGTCTCTCTGTGTTTTCCCTGTGATGGATGTACCCTGCCTCTCACCTAGTAGCTGTTGGGATGGGCTCCAGCTCGCTTTAATCCTGTATTAGAATACGTGGATACAGAAAATGAAGCAATGCTTGAAAAAACACACCCATGCATGGGTCACATATGAAGTGGAATATTTTGAGAAAAATAAAACAGAAGACAGAAGAATTGTGATTTTAAAACTCTGATGCAGATCAGATGTTTCTAAATTTTCTCTTGGAGTGAATGTTCGTCTGACTACCTATCCATCACACTGTCTAGGCTTTTGTTTCTATTTGGTTTAGTTTAGTATATTCACACATATGCAGTATAGCAGTGAACCTTTTCTGTCTTTACATTGAGGGGAGTGTGAAAGTGTCACCCCAAGGGAGCTTCTTAAAGCTAATAGAGGGCCCTTGGGTGAACTCTCCCGATAGCAGCTGGGCTGTGTCCCACCACCTTGCAAACGTGAACTGGAATAAATGGGTATAGAAAACATATATCTCAGTTTGCCTCTGTTTATTTCCTCGCAGGTGTTTGGTAAAGTGGCTGGAGGTGCGCTGCGTCTGCCCCATGTGTAACAAACATATAGCCGGCCCGCCGGAGCAGCATCACAGCATAGGGACTCTGCTGGATGAACTGGTGTGACCTCTGGGCTGCTGCCAGCCTGCGTGGGCCGGGCCACCAGCTGGTGCAAGTCAGTGACTGACATGAGGAGGGACACGGCTTTGTTCAAATAAAACAGAGCAGCAACATGGTAATAGTAAGTTGGGGTAACCTAGTTACCACCCAGAGGAAGACTCTAAAGGATGCTGTTGCTTAGCAACAACCTCTGTGATACCAACACCTTACAGTGTCTGAGAGATTATCTTCAACCACCCACAGATCACTCCACCACCCTTCTTTGACGATCCCCTTCTGCACCCGTTCTTTACATCTTCTATTGCTGCCTTGAGTGAGGTGAAGAGCACCAACGACGTGGAGGAAGCAGCTTTTTCACTGCCATGTGGACAAACGAGTGTTGACGGATAAAAGCGGGAGGCAACATATGAATCTTGCATGTCAGGGTGGGTGCCGGCAAGAATTGACGGCCCTATCAGCTTAAACTCCTATGGAAAATAAGCAGACAACACTATTAAATCGTCGTCTAGATGAAAAGGCCTAAGAAAAGTCACATGCAGGCAGATTTATGTTTTTTGTTTTATGCTCTTGTCAAGAGCGCAGTTTTTATAGTTCATAAAGAAGAGCTGATAGAAGATGAGCATCAAGTATTGAGCAAAGAAGAACTGTAGCCAACAAAAGAATAGACCGAGAGGGTTTTAAATGTTCTAAAACATTCAACTGGAGTCACTGTAATTTAAAAAAAAAAAAGAAAGGTAAATGCAATGTGAATTCCCACCTTACCAGTTGTATCTTAAGTATTTATTTATACACTAACAATTTTTTTCCTGACATGATGTGTATAATCCATATTGATTCCCGATTCCTGTACATGCTGCATAATTTTTTTAATGCCCAGACACGGTTTTCTGTGTCTCAAACATTCTGCCTCTCACTGTAACAGTTCATTTGAAATATGTTAAGGATTATTACTACAGTAAATGTTGTACTTAGAATTCACAAAAAAAAGGCCTCTGACTGTCCATCTATCTGTCAGTACAGTTTGTATGTAGCACTGCAGATCCCTTATTTTTAAACCTACAAAGCAGAGGAGCTGAGGGGTAAAGGGGTAAAGAATTCAGTCTTTCTTCATCTGAGAAGCAACGCAGCATTTTTGTGACATTGTTGCCCATGATTCTGTTTCACGTTCCTTAGTTATTGGGTTGATTTCTTTGAAAGCGAAACACTGCCTAATTTGAGCACAAAACTCACAAAGCACATTGTGCAAATTCAGCAGGCACCTGCACTGTAACCTATGAGCCAGGAAAAGAGAAGAAATGAAAGGCAATCATGTTGCATTTTTCTGCACATGAGCAAGAGAAACATTCACTTTGACTCTGATCACATTCCATGTTTTGTAAACCAACAGATGTAAATAACTTGAAATGTGTTGAATAAAGTTGTTTGTTCAGCTTCCTGCTTGTTTATTGACAGCAATGTATGTGGCACCCCCATCAGGTGAAATGATGCATCAAAATGGTTGAAATAAGTGGTGCTGAGAGAGCTTTTGTCTTTGAACAGTCAGACAGCCTGAGCAACAACTACAAAAACAGTTTCTATTCAGCTGTTGCAGGGTTGACACATTTTACTTGTAAAATGATTGTAAAATGTAAAGCTCCAATATAAAAGCATCAGTGTGAGTTAAAGATAAAAATATAATGTGATATAATGATGTCAGTAATGTAGAGTAGCATGAAAATGAAAATTAAAGTGATTTCAGTTCTGTAAAATAAGCATTTTTTATCTCCACAAGGTGGATATAGATGCTAAATGTATTAATTAGAGTTTCCTCTGAGGTGTAGCAATCAGGTTTTGTATTAAAGCCAATGCAGAAATGGCAAAAGCTATACTTTTCAAGAGATTTGGCACTGATTCCCAAAACAAATCAGCGTGGATTGGCCAACAAGGTTGCCCCTTCAAGCCAAGAGTGCATCTGATGGATTTTTAACTGCAGTAACTCACCGGTTTTCATTTAGATTTAGGAGAATTTAATCATGCGACAATGAGCATTATGATGCAGTATGTTGTTGTTTCTACGACTCTAAGGCATCACATGGACATCAGGGCAGTGGCGGATTTAGGACGTTTGGGGCCCTAGGCGAAGGCAGACATAGGGCCCTTTGTTGGACAACACGAATTGAGATGATTTACCTTTATACAGCTCAAATTTAGACAGCAGCAAAAAGCTAGTTGAGGATGTTCTCAGTGGTGCTGAAATGTGAACACACAAAACAACAGGTAAATTAGCGCCTTGAGATGACATCGTTATGAATTGGCGCTTTACGGATAAATTTGAACTGAATTGATTTAAATTATGCAGATGCAGACATTTT